>JARFIW010001503.1:8255000-8508118 GCA_036346225.1 Platerodrilus igneus | reverse complement strand
TTGAATACGTGGATTCGCTGCACTTTCATTTTTTCAAGATTGTGATGGCTCAATTGAGCGCCCAACTTTGCTGTTTTTTTTGTTTGATTTGTAAGTTGTAATTTTTGGTTCCCTGTCCGGACATGTGTTTGATATTCAGGAGTTTCTAGGTATTGCTATTTGAATAAAAATTGAAAATCGCTTTTTGGGTTTATTGCCACTGTGTTTTCCAGTGATAGTTTTGCAATAAGGCTTTTTACTAGTGGCGTGTGTTTCATGTTTGTCATTAAGGCACATGGTTTGGATTGTGAATGGTGGCAGTTGTTTATTCCATGGTGTGGGCCTGGTTAGACGAGTGGTCTTTGTGCTGTTGTCGGGTGAATGTACGAGTTGTGTTACGATGCGTTTGAGTGTGCACGCGGTTGTTGACAATTTTTTATGTAGTTCTTGAGATTGTTATAGGGTATGCTGTTGCATAATCGAGATACTGTTGTCGTTCGAGTTCAGGGATGTTTTTTGGTGTTTTGATATTGATGCTTCGTGTTTCCTTTTGGTGTGGCGGTTCTTGCTTCTGGAGGAGTTGCCAAGGCCCTTCACGGTTTGCTTGGGTAAGCGTTGTGCCCAACACCTTCACGCTTGCTTTTCTCCTGTGCGGTGCGTAAGTTGCTTACGTTTTGGAAGTGTTGAAAGTTTGATGGGTACACCACTGTTAGTTATTTGGTGCTGTGAGGTTTGTTCAGTTGTTGGTGCTAGTTTAGTTATTGAATTTTAATGTGCTATTGTGAATGTGCGCTTTTTGTCTTGTGTTTTAGTGGCTTTTAGTTGGAACGGACTTGCCGGTATCAGTCTGGTAAGTGATTGGATGGGATTCTGGTAATACTTGTGCTTGCGCTTGAAACCCTGTAATGTATATATTTTTTTGTATATTTTATAGTTCTTTGTCCTCGTGACTATCAGCTATAAATCAAACCTCCCAATTTTCTAAACCTTAATGTGATATCACGGGGTCGAGAATTTCTTCTTTTTCTTTTAAGCCCAAGGTAATGTCGGATGGTAAATGGCTTGAGACAAAGAAAAACTCTTAAGATATAAACGGCTAGTCGAGTGTTAGCTCTGGGTAGATCATGAGCTTGGGTCATGGGTGAATAATAGACCAAAAATATATTTGATGAGCGCCACCGTATTTTTTAATACAATAACCAACAAAATTTATCTGTGTTAGTATAAGGGGAATGCGGAAACCTTATCTTAACACCACTAACATAGCCATAAAACTTGAATTTCACTCTTTCGGACACACTTACCAAGACCTCAACCACCAGATGTCAAACAGATGTCTCAGCTTTACCTGTGAACAAACAAAGCACAACATGGACACCATTTGTGTCCTCAAAACATTTGCCAAAAATAGAATAATAGAATTTAGGCATCTAAAATATACTAAGGAATTCATTTTCATTACACACTCTTTTTACTTAAGGAGGACTTGCACTATTTTCTTTTTTATTAAATGTTGAATAATAAAACGCCTTTCAAAAACAAAAGGAATTCTATTTGAATAAATGTCTGATTATATACAGGTGACTGCAATATTTAAGTTTGTATCATTGTCATATTTTTTCATAATAATTCTAGTGAAATTTAACATTCAAAATTAAGATCTATAAGTAGATCATTTCTATAAGATTTAATTAGATAGACATGTAATTTATTAATTGTTCATAACACATAAGTTTATGTTAATCATAGAAGTACTTCCTTGATTATTACAACAAAGATTGATTATCAAAGAGCAGAGATTGTAAAATGCAAATATTCTAATTTAATTGTAATCTACTAAAAACACGCGAATTTCCTTCATCAATGAAAGTGCTTTTACATGACCTGAAAGTCTTTAAACATAATGTAAAATTAATCAAGACAGCATATGGCGTCTAGATTAGAAAACAGAATCTATAATATTTTTTGTCTGACATATGTTGTCATTCTGAATTTCTTAAAATACATTGTTTGAATGCGTGTGCAAACAAACTGACAAGCTAGATACTTATTCGTTAATGTTACTAACTTCTAAAAAAACTACTTTATATTTTCGTTACTCAAATAATCAACGTTGGATAATTCATAATAATTTACTATAATATCAAAGCTATCGAAAGTTACAAACACTCACGTGCATCCAAATGTGTTGCAGGTGCCAGCCCTGGACGTCAGTCATCGGTAAGTTTGAAATATCGAGATCCCATGTAGAATGAACGTTTACTTTACTGCGTATTAAATTAAATAGAACGAAACCATAAATCTTTGCTTTAAATTACTGCTACGAAAATTTGTTTTAGTTTATTATCGAAAATTGTTGTTGAAGATATGTCCTCAAGATATTGCACTATATGAAAAATATTAGTATAATTTACTGTATTAATATATACCAACTGTCTCAAATGATGTCCTAAAGGGGTTCCATATTAATCAATTAATCTTCTTTCTAACTTTGTTAGAAGCCACGTGTTTCGACCGGGCCATTTTGACTTCAACTCGCCTGCAAAAGCGGCTTGCACTATCGAAGGTTGAGAATAAAGTGTCCACTGACAACTCGACAGCGCTTGGCAACAAACTTCAGAGTATAGATATACTAGAATCTATGTGTTATTACTAATATTATATATTAATTTTTATTGGTTGATAATTCACAAATTAAATACTTTAAATTATAGCTGTTTTATTTTTATTTTATTGAACTAAATGTAACTAGGAAAAAAATACGTTACACAGCCTCTTCCCAAGAGAAAAAATTCGAGTTATAGAAGAATTTTTTCTAACAAAAAAAATTTCTACGATTGAAGCATCAAAATTACTCCTATTAACCGTATAAACATCTAACAACTCACAACAAAACAGCACAATCTTTAACTATAACTAACGATAAGTTTAACCAGAAAAAATAAGCATCATTCACTAATTGATATGGGGGGAATATTAATGCATGGGAACGAGTGATCAGTAACTACGCGTACTACACGCCTATAAAGGGACAAATTCGGGAAGTCATAATCGGTATTTACTTCAATCAGTTAAGAATATTTAGGGGAATCTAACACTCAGTAGATGCATGTTATCTAAAGTTACAAACGCAACAACCATATCAAAGTCAAAAATTTTACCAAAAGCAAAAAAAATATCTTACTATAAATCAGAACTGTAATAAACAAAATCTATAGTATGACAAAATTACTACTAAACAAAAATCTGTACAACGAATACTCTTCTCTACTTTATTATACTTGTCATAAATATTTATGTACATATCTTTCCAAATGCGGATTATATTTAAACTAATTGATGAATTTAATTGGTACTAAAAACTGTTAGTTACAAAGTCCATTCACGAAACAAATCTCTAATACTCGAGAAGCAGACAAAGTATTAACAACACTCATCCATCAACAAGATACCTTTAATCTTTGAGTGAGCACCTCACAACTTTTCTGTAAGAACACTATGCTACAGACTCAACTATATCTCTCAAAAATTCTATAACTTCAGTGATTCATCACCAAAGAACTCCAAAATCACTAATAAATCGTAAGTTGAGCCTACTGGGAGACATCCACTAGCAACTCACCAAAAAACACTTCATGAACTATTTTAGCTCATGTACACTCTCAATAAGAATAAGCACATCAGGCCTAGTCTCAAACTACTAAACCAAAACTCAAGCATTCCTTTAATGCTTAATATACTATCACACTCTAACTATATAACTATATGCTTAACACTTTACTAAACACTCTCTACATTCTCAAACATATACTTCATTACTAAACACGTATTTCTCCACTGAATACATACTCATCACTATATACATGCAACATCTCTAAGCACATGCTGCACTCTCAAACACCTCAATAAACGTATCACCATTCAAAATCCATAAACACATCCTTGTCGTCATCAAAAATATCATTTAACACATGCAATATCTAAATCAACAAACATATGAAGCTCTATTACTACTAAAACCAAAAATTACTTTAAGCAAATCAAAAAAATTTTTACTGACTTTAATCTTGTCCTACTTAAGAATTTAAAACACGCACCAAAAAGAATTACGACTGACATCAACTATAATTGGAAGTACTTAAGGATCAGAAACATTTTTAACGTGTTCCTCTTCATCTTCACCTATCGCAAAATTATCGATACTACACATTTTCTTTGACTTAAATTTGAAGATACGGATAAATTGGAAGGAAGAAATTTGAATACAAAATTATTTTCTACTTTACTTTATGATATCTATAAATAACTGTTCTGGTACACTCTTATACCCATAATCAAACTGTCGATATAAACTAAAGTGCTTCACAACGCATAAATTTGCTAGAATGACAAGCTCCTCCATGAGCCTCACCTAGACTTATAAACAAAATTGCTAGAATGACAAACTCTTCTCTGAGTCTCATCTAGACTGACAAACTAAATAAGCAAAAAGAATTACATCATAACTGACTTCAAATAATCTCAAGTGACGATGCTAAAACTGCTAAAGCGACAAACTTACCACGATTCTCGTATAGACTGACATAACGCTGAGCGACCAACCCTTCCTGAGTTTCGTCTAGACTAACATAACGCTACGCGATGAACCACAACAAGCCTCGCTTAGATCTAACTTAACTCAACATACTACGTTGCAACGCGGATATACATAAAAATTGCTACTCAAAACAAATCAAATCAAACCAAAACGTGCTCATGCACAAGAGCAATCTTCAAACTATATTTCAACAGTAAAAACTTGTGTACCATTAATCGAACAACTAATATAACTAATAAGACTGAAAGATGAACCTACTATCGATGAAATACATCCAGAATCAAATAAACTTGTAATATCCATATCAAACAACTTTAACATTTTATCTAGAAACAGGAATTTCGCTACTCAACTTCTGTTCCTTTACTCGTTGTGTTGGACACGACGGACAAGTGATACTAGTCACACCTTTATGACCACAACCATAACAAAATAATCTCTTGAAAGATCTACAGACACTGAAAGTATGTCCATAACGTGAACAATTCCAACATATCAATTTATGTGTAATAAAAGAGTTACCTACTCCACTCGTTTCTGTCATTGGGGTAGCAGAATTAAGAACTTGAACTGGGGAATGCGAAGACGTAGGGGTATAAACACGACTTGATGCATTCTGAAATGAACTAGGGGTTTTGTTTCTAAAATGTGGATTAAAATAATTAATAGGCTGTTTGTGACTATATGACGCAGCTGAAACAGACTTATGTTTACTTAAAGAAGCTTCTTCTAACTTCTTACACAATTTAACTAACGTACTAATATTCTCTATCTCTGTAAGAGCAAGATGCTGAATGAAATATGGTAATAAATTTTTCTTGACTATTCTAACTTTAGTGTGTTCTGCAGGAATAATAGGTAATTGGTTAAATAAACTTTCCATATTAGCAATGAACAAGACTACTGATTCACCGTTCTTCTGTAATCTATTTTTGATTTTCTCCCGAATATCGTCCTCAGGATGTGCTGGTAAGAAATCTTCCTTTAATCTACTAACCAACGAACTCCAATCTGTTAATGAACTACGAACGCAACGATACCATACCAAGGCATCACCAGTAAACAATTCAACTGCAGAATTAAACAATTCCACTTCAGATACTTTTCGGGACTGTGCAATGTCACTAATGTTTTCTAAAATTGATATAAGAGATGGGTTTCCTGAATATTTTATCGACCAAGATCCAATAGGGACTGACTGTGTGACATATGTGACCGTTGGAATGGGCACATTAGATGCAACAATAGAATTTATGCTAATATCATTATGATTTGAACTTGAATCATTATTTAATTTCTCATGAAGATCTGCTTCCACAACAAGAATAGTAGCCAAACTTTCATTTTTAAATAACACAACTTCCTCTAAATTTTCTTTAGGGAGCTTTAACCGTTGAATTCTACCTGTAAGATGTATTAATCTTGACCTTATCCTTTTAAAAATAGACTCTGCAGGATCATCAATGAATTTTAACAAAACATTTTTAACTGACTCTATACTAGACTCAATCTCTTCTTTCTCTACTTCGAAATCCACTTTATAACTTGAAGGATCTATCAAACAACCGGGTTTATCTGTTTCTTTGGCCAACAACCTCGCTAAAATTTTCCTTTTATCTGAAACTGGTCTTGAATTTTCAATGCTTCTAATGTTCAATTCATATTCTAACTCATTTTTAAGTAAATGAACGATGCTATAAGTTTCTGCCATAATTAAATATCTGAATTTCTCTAACGTATCCCAACTATATAATTTTTGAAGATGAAATCACAAACAAACGGATGTCCTAACAATATAAAGAACCCACTATAAACTGTAACAAACTGTAACAAAAATGAAACAAAAAAAATGACATTACAAGAATCAAAGCAAACCTCAGTCGCTGAATATAAGTGTGATGAAAATAACTACAAAATGTTCTAGCCTCTAAGTGAAATTTTTCCAGCCTCTAAATGAAATTTTTCCAGCCTCTAAATGAAATTATTCGACCCTCTAAATGAAATTATTCGAGCCTCTAAATGAAATTCCAGCCCCACGTTGTGAGCGCAAGTGTAATGTATATATTTTTTTTGTATATTTTATAGTTCTTTGTCCTCGTGACTATCAGCTATAAATCAAACCTCCCAATTTTCTAAACCTTAATGTGATATCACGGGGTCGAGAATTTCTTCTTTTTCTTTTAAGCCCAAGGTAATGTCGGATGGTAAATGGCTTGAGACAAAGAAAAACTCTTAAGATATAAACGGCTAGTCGAGTGTTAGCTCTGGGTCATGGGTGAATAATAGACCAAAAATATATTTGATGAGCGCCACCGTATTTTTTAATACAATAACCAACAAAATTTATCTGTGCTAGTATAAGGGAATGCGGAAACCTTATCTTAACACCACTAACATAGCCATAAAACTTGAATTTCACTCTTTCGGACACACTTACCAAGACCTCAACCACCAGATGTCAAACAGATGTCTCAGCTTTACCTGTGAACAAACAAAAGCACAACATGGACACCATTTGAGTAGGGTATTTATGGTGTAATCAGACCCTCATTTCCCCCAGCATCCTCATTTCCCCACACATCTGGACCAAAAAGTTTTCTTCGACTAACCATTTTTCATCTTTCGAGATAAATATATCTTAAATTTTTCATCTTTCGAGATACACGAGATAAACCTATTTTTTAAGATTTTTTACCGCTAACATTCTGGACCAAATAGTTTTCTTCGACTAACCATTGCATCTTTCGAGATAAACCTATCTTGTTTGGTATCAATTAATATTAGAATTTTCTCAGCTACCCAAATTTCTAAGAATTTTTTAGATAGCACCATCCCCAAGGGAGCTACCCCAATTTTAAGATTTTTTACCTGTAGCGACTTTTGAGCGTTCTTATAAAAATTTTTTAGTCATGCGATACATCTTGTTAGCTTAGAATTTTACGCAGAATTTGAATCTGTAAACAGATTTAAAATCGGACCACGCCCTGCAAAGTTACATTTTAAAGCTTTCAAACCTCTTTAAAATTTTTGCTCGTATATATTTAACACCATTTTTAAAACCTTTTTCGCTACCTATGACATACGCTTTAACCAATGCAAAGAAATAAGTAGACAAAAGTTTAATAATTTATTTACAGTTTAATAAAGTAATCATTCCAATGTAATGGGTTTTAAATATCTAAAATGGGAAGGTCGACTTTTGGTGTAATGATTAATGTTAATTAATGTTAATAAATGTTAATGTTGATAATTAAGAAAGCGCATTTTGCTTGTATGAAATCTATGGGATTTCTCCTGTAATTAAAGAAGAATGCATTCGTAATTGAAAATACGTGCTACAGCTTTTGCTAGATACCAACCATGTTAATTAGAAATTTTGTGTATGACATCATTAACTACCTAAATTTCAGAATTAACAAAATGTAATAAACCAGATTAAGTACTGTTCAATAATAATCAGAGTGAAAGTAAATGGGTCTTATTACATATTGAAATCCAAAATTACCTTACGTGACGCGGTAGAAGCATTATAACGCAAATTCCGGAAACTTCCAATGTAGTATTAATTCATTTGTAATTATTTGTAATCCAACAAATATTTTAGATTCTTAACGAACATGTGAAAGCTGTTTAAATTTCTTCTCTAAACAAATGCGGTTATTACAATAGGAAAGTACGCTAAAATGCAAGTCAATTAACAACAATTTAATAGTGTTTACTGACCTACCTTAATTGTTTGTACAAGGAAACAATAAAATATATACAAATGTAGTAAGTACCTTATATATTTATGCCCCATATGTAGGTTGCTGTACTATTAGGACCAGGGCATGCAGACTTTAACACCTCCATTTCGCACGCTTTACACGGATGTTAGTTGTTTCGTACAAGACCCTTTAACAGCTGGTGGAGCTGAACGTTTACTGCTTAATGACATACCGTGCTGTTTTTCCTTGTGTTGCTGTAAGCTATTCTTGTAAAAGCGATACTGCAAGACCCAGAGTTTAAGTACTTTGCCGCCGACGGATGTATAAGCTTAACCGTGGACGATGTTACGCCACGACATTAAATGGCATGCTTGAATATTTTCTTTGGAAACAATCGAAGATTGCCGAAAACACTCGAAGAGTGCACAAACGCGGTCACTAAACCACAATTAATAATCGCCTTTATAGGTTTAACATTTCTACCATTACCCAATGACTTTAATTTCTTATTGGAGAGAATCCTTATTCTCCCACGCACTGCTGCGTAGTTGCATACCCACCCCTTTTGGGGATATATGCTCGTTATAGGTTGTAAGACCCTAGGTTTTACTTAACTACACTTCGTGAGATCCCTTTAATCTTTTTTAATCGTGTCCTTCTCGCGTACAATACAGTAGGACTTAGCCTTACTACCTACAAATTCTAACACCAAGTCACCGTTAAACTCGTCTTTAAATTTCCCCACAACTTTTTGTTAACATGCGGTAAATTGTGTTTATTATTTGCGGGGTACACCACTTTAAACTTAAAAATAAAAACAGGATAGTTTAATACGTCTATTAATAATTTATGGTAATGTTGGCGATACAAATATGTAAAAACAAACTTTATCAAGAAAATATAATGTTTTAATAGAATACATACACGTATTGATAACATCTATAAACCGCTGTGGTAACCAGAGTCTGGCGAATCTGGGATATCCAAATCTCTAAACATTTGCGCAAGCGATTGCCTTGCAGTTGCATCTTTTAAGTACTGAATGGGAAACATTTAATAAGTTCCAACACTGTCAAGTAATTTAAATTGCTGCAATCATTTGACAGAGAAATACTGGCACTGCTCTCCCCTCTAATAACGTTTGAACCCTTTCTTCCTCCGTCGTATTTCCACATACTTTTTTTATATTACCAACAAATTTTTCGTAAAATTCAGGAAAGTTTCTACACCTTAACTCAGCCATTTTAAAACAGATCAATTCTCGCAAATTTAATAGCTTGATGCACTCGTACGCAGGTAGCACAATAACATTCCCATCTTTCGTAATCTCCATATTATATAAATTCTCTTTTTCAAAATTGTTCAACAACCATATACTTCTATTAAAGGCTGTGCTCAGCTGCAATTTGAAATCTTGATCCAATTGTATATCAACAACATCGTTTCCAGTAGTCAAACCATTTAATCTGACTTGTTTTGAGTTTTGAGCAAATTGGCGAATTTGAAATTCCACTTGAAAAGTACACAATTTCTTCCAATCGAAGTAGGAGAATGTTATCGTAGAATCAGCACACATACCACTACAGCAAATCACTTGGATGACAGGTTGAAGACCACCATATAAATCAAAACCAACTTCTAATATATGGTGGTGATAATTTGGAGGAAATTCGCCTAACCTATAGGTTGACTTACCAACTAGATGGTTAATATTTAATTGTGGTACTCGCACATCACTTGTAACGTCAACACAAGAAAATCCATCTTTAATTTATAATTTTAATCAAACTCGACAATACTTTGACGACTAATGCGCTGGAACATGGCTCTCGCCTTTTATGCCGATGGTCGAGCGTGCGCAGCTCCTTATTATATTAGTTGGCGTTATATGCAAGTCTTGACTGGAAAAGTGACGCGTATAATTGTTTTATAGTGGGTTTTACCTGTATGTATTTAACCACCAACGCCATTTTTAGAATTATTAAACAAAATTACTCTTAGCAGTATTTTTAATATACCATCGTGTAAGATTTCAATTATTTTTATGTTTTTCCTCAGGTTCTCAAATCCCTCGGAATTTTTTTCAAATGAATGACCCTTTACTGATTTGCAGATTAACCTTTTGCAAGCACCGTATATAATTCACCTTTAATCTATTTTTAAACCGTATCGCTCTGTCTTTTGAGATAAACCCCTGGTGTGTCCCACAATCGACTTCCTTTCCACCCCAAACACGTTGACACTGATGTTGTTTAATTCCTCGAACCGGGGTATATCCTTTATGGATATCGGGAACTGCAGTCCTGTCAAATTGAGAATGGTGCTGTAATGGGGGTAGCTACCGACCCTCTGCGGATTGTGAGCACTGTGGTAGAGCGCAGCTATCACGCACCAGGCAAAGCATGCGTTGTCGTCATTTTGTATATTAATAACAGCTCTGGTGTTTCGAGCCAATTTGGGAGCTCGATGTATGAGGATCCACGCAAAGGGTTGTACTTGTTTACATTAATCTCCAAGTACAACACCTGTTTCAGACTCCATCCTAAAACTTACAAATTAGAAAAAATCAATAATTGTAGAAACTAACCAGAATCACGCTCCTGGAACTCCTCTGACTTAGCTGACATCCTCTCCACAAAGGAATTGTAGATCTCCCCAAGGTTACTGGAGGAGGTGACCACAACATTTCGAGTGTTGAAAGATTTAACATCCTCTACACTGTCCATCTTGGTGTAGCCACCAAACACCTCAAGTTAACCTTGAGGGATAGGTGATCTTTAATTTCTCACCAACTAATGCGATGAACCTCTCTTTCTGCCGACGCAAAATTCTGAACTGTCTAGAAATAATTAGGCTAAACACTCATTCAATGTTTTAAAAGTATACATACCACTAGTATTAGCATTTTAAATTCTGTATGTAGCTACTCTTGTTTTAAAAGCGGTAGCTACAACCACCACAGCATCGCCCCCTTCCAAGACGCGACTAGCAGCAGTTTTGTGCACGTTGGATCGCTGGTGGGCTGCCAAGTTGGTAACGTCCACATCACTAGGAGAAACCCAGCGTCGTTTAACCTTGAGTAACATTTCATACCAGTCTATTCACGTCGGTGAAAATCAATTAACTTCTTGCTTACGCGCTACATCTATAATTATCGGATGTATCGAGAACAAAGTTAGACGGGGGTAAATATTTATACATATTTTTCGAAATTGTGAAATTGGAATAGTCTGCATTTGCATTTTGATAAGTAAACATCGTAATAAAAATGAGCGGGGAAAGAATTATATCTTTAGATGCTATAAAAATTTTAGAAGAAGTTGTCAAGGAGATGAAAACAAGTTTATCAAACAATTCAACTAGCCAACATTTGAATGGTATGTCTAATGAATCTCTGGTAAATACAGTATTGCCCGAAATAAACAGTACTGAAATTGTAATTGTTTTGTATATTTAAAAATACATATTATTGACACTTTATTATATGTTCTAAATGTGCACCTCCTCGTTCGAGACAGACTTCATAACGATGTTCTAAGTTTCTGGTCATGTTATTGAATAAGGGTTGTCTCAGGGCTGCGAAGAAGACTCTAACGGCATCCTTTAATTCATCGATGGTTTGTGGTGCCCGTTTGAAAACGGCATTTTAGCCATGCCCCAAATGTATGCGTCTGGAGGTGTGAGGTCTGGAGAATGTGAAGGATAAGGGAAGTCAGTAAATCGTGATATGAATTTGCTTGGAAAATGTTCTTGAAGAAATTGACGAATTGCGGCAGCAGTATGGCAAGTTGCCCCGTCCTGCTGAAAAATTGGTTTCGAAATGCCAAGTTACGTGCACGACAGAATTGACGTAGATCAGGGATAAATCGTGTTAAAATTTGTCTGTACCTCTGTTGATTAAGTGTGACTTGCCTACCATTCTCTTCGATAAAGTACGGACCAATGATTCCGTGTCCGGAAACAGCACACCAGACACTCACTTTTTCACTATGTAAAGGAACCTCTTGAACCTCATCGGGTCTGGCAAAGCCCAGAAATCGATTTGTGCGACGATTCACATAGCCTGACAAGTGAAAATGTGCTTCGTCTGAAAACCAAACATTTTTCAAAAATTCAGGATTTTCATACTGTAACGCGAGAATTCTGGTGCAATATTCCACTCTACTGCGATAATCCCGAGGATGTAGTTGTTGATGTACCTGAATCACATACGAAAATGTACCCAGCTCCTTCAGGATTCTTTGAAAGGAAGTTCTTTTAAATCAAGTTGTAACGCTGTCCTTGCCTGGCTGACTTTCGGATTTTCTAAGATTTGCTCAAAAACACGTTCATGGTTATTGTTGTTGTTAACTGTCCTGGGACGCCCCGAGTTTCCTTTTCGTTGGCACAATACTCTACCTGTATTTCTAAACTTTTCAATAACCTTCAAAATTACAGCATTACTTGGAGAACGTTTATTAAGCCTTTGTGTGAATTGATCAGACACGTATAGCAAACTTGCACCATTATGTCGGCCGATTCCGTATGAACGAAAATAATGCTCTACCAGAAACACTTTCTCCTCTGTACTTAACACCATTTTTAACAATTAGGCCCTACTAATTACTTGTTTGAGGTTTACTTGACAGGTCTATACTAGCTAACTTGAGTGTGACAGCGCACGCATAAAAACACCGCCAACTTAGTTTCAGTACTGTTTATTTTGGGCAATACTGTACTAAAATAGTGCAAGATAAACCTACACATGATAATGTTGATGCGAAAGATCAGAACATAGACTCCAAGTCAGACGTTTCTGACAGAAAGAGAACGAGACAACTTAAATCGTATACTACAGAGGATTTAAATAAAGCCCTTGACGAAATAAACAAAGGATGGATTACTGGTTCAGAAGCATCCAAAATCTACAATGTTCCAAAAGCTACACTCTATACGAAACTCAGATCAAACGAAAATCGTGTGCAAAATTTGGCAAATATGTATACTACACATTTGCCAAATAAAAGAAGGAAAAAGTGACTTTTGTGTGTGTGTGTGTGTGTGTGTGTGTGTGTGTATTAGTTTTAATGAATAAAAATATATTTCTATGTGAAGTGTACCTGTTAAGTATTTGAATTGAAATATAAATATTGTTTCAAACGTTTTGGTTTTATTTATATATAATGGTATTGTTAGGATACAATTACTCGGAAGCAGTAGCAGAATCTTGGTTTATGTAATATCATAGAAGTTGAACAAAAAAAAATTCAAACTAAAAGGTATGTTTCAAACACGTAGTTGTACTCATTTCTATTAAAATTAAATGTAGCGCTCTTTGTTATAATTCTTTTCATAAGAACTTAGATACCCATTTCAGTTACGTGAACATTTGAAAAATTAAACAATACCAATGTATGCTTTATATTTTAAAACATAAACAAGCTAATATATACAAAAATAATTTCTAAATTCACATCATTCATTTCTTATGATAACAGTTGTGGTGGTTAAATTGTTATTTTAAAACTTACAATTTAGTATATATTCCATTTGAATATCTGCCAACAGTTTTATAAACCCCATCTCCTCGATTATTTCCATAAAATCATCCAGATCCTCGGGCATTGATAACACTGCAGTACAGTGCTGTATTGCTTCCTCGTATGACTGACACATAAGACATTTTTCTCCTTCTATCGAAAAGCGTTGCCCACATTCTGCTTTTTTTTACTCGTAGAGCATTGCGAAATCTTCGAATAACCTCTCCAAAGTCTTTATACATATTTGTTATATTGTCTCTTTAAACCGTACAATCAACAAATAATAACTTCTACGCGAACAGTCCTTTAAATGGGCTACTCCTATTCGGATATGTACCGATTGCATCCGATTTGTGTGCACGCACGAAGCAACCGGTATGGAATGTATTCTATGAACAAAATCATTACATTTCTTAAGAAAATGATAAGGACTTTAAAAATAATTATAACTCTTGTTAGACCTCTAGTCTCTAGATAAACGTTATTATTTTAGGTTGTGTCACTGTTTTCTAAATCAATTTCCTACATACTTTTTCCTAAACTATGCGTATCAATTGACGGTTATACTTTACTCCATAACCGACTTGTATATATTTTCGTATTCGTCTCTAGCTAACACGTCCGTATAATAAAGATGTACAGGCTCGTCGTCAACTGGTAACTTAATCTTTTTTAAAAGCCAGCCTTTGATTTCAACTTTAACGCTTGTTGTAGGTGTGGAAATTCTTTCCGCTATTCTTTGTGACTAGGAATCGGTAATTTTGCAAGTGATCAATCAATTGTTTGTGCACCTCTTTGAATTTTTGTAGAGATGTAGCGTCTCCCTTTTTGTATGCCGCAAAGTTCTTTCGTACAGAATCCTGCATAAAATGAAGCTTACGTTTATTTACAATAAAATTGTTAACGTTCGTCATCATCGGACTCAGGATGGGAACTAACTTTTTTTGAATAATGTTAAATATTTATATACTCGTCGAAATTCTTCCTATATCGACCATTATCCAAATCAAAATCTTTCACAACAGTTATAAAATTATGTTTTGAGTCACTCCAACACTGTAAACACATTTCTTTAAATTTCGGATATGTCATGTCACCACTTATATGATCCGAAAAGATATGTCTGAGATTGGTTTCATTCTGTTTCCATAATGCGATTACATTGGCGTTATCTCTAAGTCTATGTTTTAACGCACTAGCGTAAGTTTGACATAGATAGAACGAATCTATTGCTTTATGTCGTCCGAACGAGAAAAATGGAGTGATTTTACTTTGCTCGTTTACAGGTATATCATCGAAAACCATAATTGAATCTTCTTTGGTATCCCCGGGTTCGATCAAATCATCGTAATTTTCAAACTCATGGTACCCAATTTCTTCTTTTAATGGTGTAAAAACGTTTCTTAACAATTCGTATTTCGGTTGATATAAACTCTTCGAAAATACATAGACATTTTGGAATCTAAGACCGTTCTCGTGCAAGATCAGAGATATTAAAGCGCTGGTCTTCCCACAACTCGATGGTCCCACGAATATAGCTCGTATGTTAGACGGGAACAAAGGACCATGTTTACCATCCTCTTTGCATTAGCAATAGCAAAGTTATCATAATTCTGTACAGGTATTTTAACTTCTGGTATAACATCTCTGAATGCATCGTTGAATTATGTAATTTCTTCACGTTCTGCAACCTTTTAACATATCTGCATAACGTTGTTCTAGGTATATTATATTTTTACTAGCAGCGTAGAAACTCGAGCCATCCAGGATATTCTCTGCTGCTTTTGTAATAGATTGTTCGAGCACCACTGATTGCTTGAATGCGACATCTTTCGAAAAATGTCTTACTATAACTAAGCTCAACCCAAAACTACTTCCTTATATACCAAATTTAATCTCCCTGCTCACATAACCACATGACCATATGACCACATGATATTACATAAACCAAGATTCTGCTACTGCTTCCGAGTAATTGTATCCTAACAATACCATTATATATAAATAAAACCAAAACGTTTGAAACAATATTTATATTTCAATTCAAATACTTAACAGGTACACTTCACATAGAAATATATTTTTATTCATTAAAACTAATACACACACACACACACACACAAAAGTCACTTTTTCCTTCTTTTATTTGGCAAACGTGTAGTATACATATTTGCCAAATTTTGCACACGATTTTCGTTTGATCTGAGTTTCGTATAGAGTGTAGCTTTTGGAACATTGTAGATTTCGGATGCTTCTGAACCAGTAATCCATCCTTTGTTTATTTCGTCAAGAGCTTTATTTAAATTCTCTGTAGTATACGATTTAAGTTGTCTCTTTCTTTTTCTGTCAGAAACGTCTGACTTGGAGTCTATGTTCTGATCTTTCGCATCAACATTATCATGTGTAGGTTTATCTTGCACTATTTTAGTATTTACCAGAGATTCATTAGACATACCATTCAAATGTTGGCTAGTTGAATTGTTTGATAAACTTGTTTTCATCTCCTTGACAACTTCTTCTAAAATTTTATAGCATCTAAAGATATAATTCTTTCCCCGCTCATTTTATTACGATGTTTACTTATCAAAATGCAAATGCAGACTATTCCAATTTCACAATTTCGAAAAATATGTATAAATATTTACCCCGTCTAACTTTGTTCTCGATACATCCGATAATTATAGATGTAGCGCGTAAGCAAGAAGTTAATTGATTTTCACCGACGTGAATAGACTGGTATGAAATGTTACTCAAGGTTAAACGACGCTGGGTTTCTCCTAGTGATGTGGACGTTACCAACTTGGCAGCCCACCAGCGATCCAACGTGCACAAGACTGCTGCTAGTCGCGTCTTGGAAGGGGCGATGTTGTGGTGGTTGTAGCTACCGCTTTTAAAACAAGAGTAGCTACATACAGAATTTAAAATGCTAATACTAGTGGTATGTATACTTTTAAAACATTGAATGAGTGTTTAACCTAATTATTTCTAGACAGTTCAGAATTTTGCGTCGGCAGAAAGAGAGGTTCATCGCATTAGTTGGTGAGAAATTAAAAGATCACCTATCCCTCAAGGTTAACTTGGAGGTGTTTGGTGGCTACACCAAGATGGACAGTGTAGAGGATATTAAATCTTTCAACACTCGAAATGTTGTGGTCACCTCCTCCAGTAACCTTGGGGAGATCTACAATTCCTTTATGGAGAGGATGTCAGCTAAGTCAGAGGAGTTCCAGGAGCGTGATTCTGGTTAGTTTCTACAATTATTGATTTTTTCTAATTTGTAAGTTTTAGGGTGGAGTCTGAAACAGGCGTTGTACTTGGAGATTAATGTAAACAAGTACAACCCTTTGCGTGGATCCTCATACATCGAGCTCCCCAAATTGGCTCGAAACACCAGAGCTGTTATTAATATACAAAATGACGACAACGCATGCTTTGCCTGGTGCGTGATAGCTGCGCTCTACCACAGTGCTCACAATCCGCAGAGAGTCGGTAGCTACCCCCATTACAGCACCATTCTCAATTTGACAGGACTGCAGTTCCCGATATCCATAAAGGATATACCCCGGTTCGAGGAATTAAACAACATCAGTGTCAACGTGTTTGGGATGGAAAGGAAGTTGATTGTGGGACACACCAGGGGTTTATCTCAAAAGACAGAGCGATACGGTTTAGAAATAGATTAAAGGTGAATTATATACGGTGCTTGCAAAAGGTTAATCTGCAAATCAGTAAAGGGTCATTCGATTTGAAAAAAATTCCGAGGATTTGAGAACCTGAGGAAAAACATAATAATAATTGAAATCTTACACGATGGTATATTAAAAATACTGCTAAGAGTAATTTTGTTTAATAATTCTAAAAATGGCGTTGGTGGTTAAATACATACAGGTAAAACCCACTATAAAACAATTATACGCGTCACTTTTCCAGTCAAGACTTGCATATAACGCCAACTAATATAATAAGAGCTGCGCACGCTCGACCATCGGCATAAAAGGCGAGAGCCATGTTCCAGCGCATTAGTCGTCAAAGTATTGTCGAGTTTGATTAAAATTATAAATTAAAGATGGATTTTTCCTGTGTTGACGTTACAAGTGATGTGCGAGTACCACAATTAAATATCAACCATCTAGTTGGTAAGTCAACCTATAGGTTAGGCGAATTTCCTCCAAATTATCACCACCATATATTAGAAGTTGGTTTTGATTTATATGGTGGTCTTCAACCTGTCATCCAAGTGATTTGCTGTAGTGGTATGTGTGCTGATTCTACGATAACATTCTCTTACTTCGATTGGAAGAAATTGTGTACTTTTCAAGTGGAATTTCAAATTTGCCAATTTGCTCAAAACTCAAAACAAGTCAGATTAAATGGTTTGACTACTGGAAACGATGTTGTTGAGATACAATTGGATCAAGATTTCAAATTGCAGCTGAGCACAGCCTTTAATAGAAGTATATGGTTGTTGAACAATTTTGAAAAAGAGAATTTATATAATATGGAGATTACGAAAGATGGGAATGTTATTGTGCTACCTGCGTACGAGTGCATCAAGCTATTAAATTTGCGAGAATTGATCTGTTTTAAAATGGCTGAGTTAAGGTGTAGAAACTTTCCTGAATTTTACGAAAAATTTGTTGGTGATATAAAAAAAGTATGTGGAAATACGACGGAGGAAGAAAGGGTTCAAACGTTATTAGAGGGGGAGAGCAGTGCCAGTATTTCTCTGTCAAATGATTGCAGCAATTTAAATTACTTGACAGTGTTGGAACTTATTAAATGTTTCCCCATTCAGTACTTAAAAGATGCAACTGCAAGGCAATCGCTTGCGCAAATGTTTAGAGATTTGGATATCCCAGATTTGCCAGACTCTGGTTACCACAGCGGTTTATAGATGTTATCAATACGTGTATGTATTCTATTAAAACATTATATTTTCTTGATAAAGTTTGTTTTTACATATTTGTATCGCCAACATTACCATAAATTATTAATAGACGTATTAAACTATCCTGTTTTTATTTTTAAGTTTAAAGTGGTGTACCCCGCAAATAATAAACACAATTTACCGCATGTTAACAAAAAGTTGTGGGGGAAATTTAAAGACGAGTTTAACGGTGACTTGGTGTTAGAATTTGTAGGTAGTAAGGCTAAGTCCTACTGTATTGTACGCGAGAAGGACACGATTAAAAAAGATTAAAGGGATCTCACGAAGTGTAGTTAAGTAAAACCGAGGGTCTTACAACCTATAACGAGCATATATCCCCAAAAGGGGTAGGTATGCAACTACGCAGCAGTGCGTGGGAGAATAAGGATTCTCTCCAATAAGAAATTAAAGTCATTGGGTAATGGTAGAAATGTTAAACCTATAAAGGCGATTATTAATTGTGGTTTAGTGACCGCGTTTGTGCACTCTTCGAGTGTTTTCGGCAATCTTCGATTGTTTCCAAAGAAAATATTCAAGCATGCCATTTAATGTCGTGGCGTAACATCGTCCACGGTTGCTTATACATCCGTCGGCGGCAAAGTACTTAAACTCTGGGTCTTGCAGTATCGCTTTTACAAGAATAGCTTACAGCAACACAAGGAAAAACAGCACGGTATGTCATTAAGCAGTAAACGTTCAGCTCCACCAGCTGTTAAAGGGTCTTGTACGAAACAACCAACATCCGTGTAAAGCGTGCGAGATGGAGGTGTTAAAGTCTGCATGCCCTGGTCCTAATAGTACAGCAACCTACATATGGGGCATAAATATATAAGGTACTTACTACATTTGTATATATTTTATTGTTTCCTTGTACAAACAATTAAGGTAGGTCAGTAAACACTATTAAATTGTTGTTAATTGACTTGCATTTTAGCGTACTTTCCTATTGTAATAACCGCATTTGTTTAGAGAAGAAATTTAAACAGCTTTCACATGTTCGTTAAGAATCTAAAATATTTGTTGGATTACAAATAATTACAAATGAATTAATACTACATTGGAAGTTTCCGGAATTTGCGTTATAATGCTTTTACCGCGTCACGTAAGGTAATTTAGGATTTCAATATGTAATAAGACCCATTTACTTTCACTCTGATTATTATTGAACAGTACTTAATCTGGTTTATTACATTTTGTTAATTCTGAAATTTAGGTAGTTAATGATGTCATACACAAAATTTCTAATTAACATGGTTGGTATCTAGCAAAAGTTGTAGCACGTATTTTCAATTACGAATGCATTCTTCTTTCATTACAGGAGAAATCCCATAGATTTCATACAAGCAAAATGCGCTTTCTTAATTATCAACATTAACATTTATTAACATTAATTAACATTAATCATTACACCAAAAGTCGACCTTCCCATTTTAGATATTTAAAACCCATTACATTGGAATGATTACTTTATTAAACTGTAAATAAATTATTAAACTTTGTCTACTTATTTCTTTGTATTGGTTAAAGCGTATGTCATAGGTAGCGAAAAGGTTTTAAAATGGTGTTAAATATATACGAGCAAAAATTTTAAAGAGGTTTGAGAGCTTTAAATGTAACTTTGCAGGGCGTGGTCCGATTTTAAATCTGTTTACAGATTCAAATTCTGCGTAAAATTCTAAGCTAACAAAATGTATCGCATGACTAAAAAATTTTTATAAGAACGCTCAAAAGTCGCTACAGGTAAAAAATCTTAAAATTGGGGTAGCTCCCTTGGGGATGGTGCTATCTAAAAAATTCTTAGAAATTTGGGTAGCTGAGAAAATTCTAATATTAATTGATACCAAACAAGATAGGTTTATCTCGAAAGATGCAATGGTTAGTCGAAGAAAACTATTTGGTCCAGAATGTTAGCGGTAAAAATCTTAAAAATAGGTTTATCTCGTGTATCTCGAAAGATGAAAATTTAAGATATATTTATCTCGAAAGATGAAAAATGGTTAGTCGAAGAAAACTTTTTGGTCCAGATGTGTGGGGAAATGAGGATGCTGGGGGAAATGAGGGTCTGATTACACCATAAATACCCTACTCATTTGTGTCCTCAAAAACATTTGCCAAAAATAGAATAATAGAATTTAAGCATCTAAAATATACTAAGGGAATTCATTTTCATTACACACTCTTTTTACTTAAGGAGGACTTGCACTATTTTCTTTTTTATTAAATGTTGAATAATAAAACGCCTTTCAAAAACAAAAGGAATTCTATTTGAATAAATGTCTGATTATATACAGGTGACTGCAATATTTAAGTTTGTATCATTGTCATATTTTTTCATAATAATTCTAGTGAAATTTAACATTCAAAATTAAGATCTATAAGTAGATCATTTCTATAAGATTTAATTAGATAGACATGTAATTTATTAATTGTTCATAACACATAAGTTTATGTTAATCATAGAAGTACTTCCTTGATTATTACAACAAAGATTGATTATCAAAGAGCAGAGATTGTAAAATGCAAATATTCTAATTTAATTGTAATCTACTAAAAACACGCGAATTTCTTACACCAATGAAAGTGCTTTTACATGACCTGAAAGTCTTTAAACATAATGTAAAATTAACCAAGACAGCATATGGCGTCTAGATTAGAAAACAGAATCTATAATATTTTTTGTCTGACATATGTTGTCATTCTGAATTTCTTAAAATACATTGTTTGAATGCGTGTGCATACAAACTGACAAGCTAGATACTTATTCGTTAATGTTACTAACTTCTAAAAAAACTACTTTATATTTTCGTTACTCAAATAATCAACGTTGGATAATTCATAATAATTTACTATAATATCAAAGCTATCGAAAGTTACAAACACTCACGCGCATCCAAATGTGCTGCAGGTGCCAGCCCTGGACGTCAGCTGTTGTACATTTCCAGCGTAATATCCGTGTGTTATTAGTCATCGGTAAGTTTGAAATATCGAGATCCCATGTAGAATGAACGTTTACTTTACTGCGTATTAAATTAAATAGAACGAAACCATAAATCTTTGCTTTAAATTACTGCTACGAAAATTTGTTTTAGTTTATTATCGAAAATTGTTGTTGAAGATATGTCCTCAAGATATTGCACTATATGAAAAATATTAGTATAATTTACTGTATTAATATATACCAACTGTCTCAAATGATGTCCTAAAGGGGTTCCATATTAATCAATTAATCTTCTTTCTAACTTTGTTAGAAGCCACGTGTTTCGACCGGGCCATTTTGACTTCAACTCGCCTGCAAAAGCGGCTTGCACTATCGAAGGTTGAGAATAAAGTGTCCACTGACAACTCGACAGCGCTTGGCAACAAACTTCAGAGTATAGATATACTAGAATCTATGTGTTATTACTAATATTATATATTAATTTTTATTGGTTGATAATTCACAAATTAAATACTTTAAATTATAGCTGTTTTATTTTTATTTTATTGAACTAAATGTAACTAGGAAAAAAATACGTTACAACCCATGTGTATTTATGTTTGTGGTTGTTTGCGCTTGTTGGCGTATTTGGAATTTCATGTTGCTTTGCGCTTCTCGTAGTTGGGCAAATTGCCTAAGTTAGAGAACTCCTGAAAATCTTAAGAAAAAGTTTGCAGGCGAGTTCTTGTTCCTTTATGAAGACGCAATCTAATCGTTTCTTGGTTAGAGTACGTGTTCCTTTCACTTAATAGTTGCATAAAATGGTCTAGCATATGATTCACCATTCATTACGAGAAATTATTTTTTTTCCGTGACATTTCTATTAGGATATATCAACATTCTATAACTTTTTAAAAACCCGGAACAAAAAAGATAAATAATTATCGGCATTTTAATTTAATTAATTTATATTAGATTAATAAATAAATATATACATAAACACATTAATTATTCATAAATTATTCATTACTCGACAGTTATTTCGATATTGCATTTAAAATGAAAGGGTTGAATAAACAACCAAGTTGTTTAGTATTTATTTTCAAAACAGCATATTTTAAAATATTGAACTCAACCCAATTAACAGTACGAATGGAATAAATCATTTTCAGCCGTCATCTTCCATGCTAATTTCGATAACTTATTTCTAGATGGTTATACAGTTTACTTCCTGGCATTTTTTTATTCACTAGAATAGTAACGAACGTGATAAGTTTTAGGCTGGTTGCTATATATGAAGAAGTCTTGTGCTATGGGATCCCGATGAATAGATATATGAGGCTTGTTCAATTGAAACCCATCTTTGGTTCAGGAAAAATTTATTGACAACCAAATTTACAAATAATTACCACTACGATTAAGGCACATATCCCATTGTACTTCTTCGTCCGACTGAAAACGGTTACCTTTTAACGCTTTTTTTAGTGGTCCTAAGATGTGAAAATTGCAAGGCGATAAATCGGGACTATAGGGTGGATGCTCTAATATCCTCCACATCTTTCGCTGTAGATTTTCTTTCACTACGTTAGCAACATGAGGTCGAGCATTGTCGTGAAGCAGAATGACACCACATGAAAGCTTCCCTGGACCTTTTCGTCTTGTTGCTTGATGGAGCTTGTTCAAGGTTTCATTATACAGGTTTGCGTTGATATGCACCCGAGGTTCTGTAAATTCTATCAACAAGGGTCATTCATGGCAGAAAAAAAATGTCAACATGACCATATCGGCAGAAGGATGAAATTTAAACTTCTTTGATGGCGGAGAATTTGCGTGTTTCCATTGCATCGATCACAGCTTACTGGCCAGTGGGAAGTTTACAAACACCACTAACGTTGCAAAACGTCAGTTGAGTGATTACAATTGTTTCCAAGGCTAACTTGCCAAAGATGGGTTTCAAATGAACAAGCCTCTTACTTATGTATATATTATTGTAAATTAAGTTAACGGATCTTTAGTATAACTTGTTTCAATTTCCATTAGTCTTAAATATTGTTAATCTTTAAATTATTTAATTTCTATCTATTTAATATTGTCTTGTGCATATATTTTAAAGGTAGACATTTGCCTGTTTAATACGGATTACGTGAAGAAAAGTAAAAGGTCCCTAACCCTGACCCGAATACAATTCTGAGACACAACGCTTTAATTGAATAAATAAGCGAAGAGTTTTGATGATGTAAATCAAATGGTTGTTGTGCTGATCCTATTCTAAAAAAAAAAGTAATGTGAGGCATCAAACTATTAGCACCTCCATAATTTGAGGTTTCGAGGAGGGCCTTTGTTGCATATGAATACTCTTCATTATAATACATTAAATGAGGATAAATACCTTTTTAACAAGGTAAGATGGCATTTGGCGTTGTTGTTGTTGAAGCCCGAAGAAGTATCTGTTCTCGCACACCTACCGTCGCTGAGTTCTCGAAACTCACTCACCTAGTTAAATGGTGTACACTTTTGACCCGTACTGCATTGTTGCCAAAGCGCACACAAAACACTTGAAAGTTATGGATAAGGTTTGGCACTATACATTCACGTGAAAACGTATAGTTTTGCGCAACGACACATACCGCCTACCAAATTTAATAAATTTAGGAAAGTAAAGGATTAAGGAAACTGCCCCATACTAGAAAAGAGTAGGGAAATAAAGAAGAGGATATAGAGATTATTGATATAGAGGCAATGGCACAGTTGGAGTATTCGTCGTTGAAAAGTGTCATTATGGGTTAGAACATCTGCTGGTTGCAGAGCAATACCATGGCGACCGGGATATAAATGGATGATAGACCCGAGCTTTCATTGCAAGGAGGTAGCCGTTCATCCTTGATTAAAGCTCAGTATCTTGGGCAACTTGTGTGTGCCATTTTGACAACTGACGTAGCGTATTCAAGAACTCTAAATTCCAGCGCAACCAGAGATTTTGGTTCATTTGCTGTAATAATCTCCAGCGATCACGTAAGAGTATTTTAATTTCCGACAGAACCTCACCTGGAGGGGCGGTTAACGGTTGCATTGTTAGGAAATTTCCGGTTGAAAGCCACTGGATGTTATTCGAATCGTGGTTTAAGGTACATTGAATTGTGGAGTTCAATAATGCTTCTGTTTGGGTAAATACGGTATGAAGCTCTTCAGACATGGATACCTTCACCCCAATGACACGGAAAAGATGAGTTTTGCATTTTTAGCGACAAATTTCCCATAGACCCTAAAACGGGAGGCATTAGGAGGGTCAACGCACCAAGTAATACTTTTTTGTTCAGCACTATTTTGCATATAAGGGAAAAGCTGGCGGTAGATCCCTACAAAATTCGTACCACAATCCTGAATATATTAGAGCAACGTTTACGACGAGCAAAAACGCATCGCAAGGCAGCAAAGAATACGACAGAATTAATTTTAAAAACAAGCTCAATAGTCTTTGAAGTAAAACACACAAATATGCATATATAAGACTTAAGAAATTTTGATTTTCTCAAACAAAAAGCTTAGTTGAAATTGGTCTCACGAAATCGACACCTGCATAACTGAAAGGTTTAATTTGGTATACACGACCTAAAGGCAGGGCACCCATAAAAGTGTCATCGGAACCGGCTTAGTGTAGAAACATTTGCTACACGAAGAAGGATAAAATAAATCAACTGTTTGATTGAACGATCCACAAGTTTTGTTGAATCAGGTACGTTTTGATTGAAATAGGCGCATGGTAGTTCGTATACCTAAATTTTTTTATAGAGAGTACGTCGGCAATGCGCAGTACAACAAACTTACGTCGGAATAGTCCAATACAGCATTTAAGTAGTGATATGTTGATTGTTACCTGATATCATTGGCGTAGTATAACCTCTGAGAGTAATGGCAGCATTCAATTCAACGTTTAACCGGGAAAACTGCACTACACACGGATCTAATATAAACACAATACATGATACATGTGCGCATCTCACCTATTGCACTGATAAACATCGACTTGTTGAATTGTTGATAATTGTCAATCTGACATCTGCAATTAGTGTGTTTATAATCGTTTATATCTGGCATTTTTCTATAAAAACAGTTATTTTCAGAACTAAGTATTATAAATTGTTGATTACGTATTTAATAATAGGTTTTTATTGTTGCAAACTACACTATTTTAGCTTCCAACAACAACGTATTTACTTTAGGTAAACTTTATCCGCGTTTTGTTAATTCCTGTATTTTTAGATAATATGCAAGATCACAGAGCAAAATACGTTTCAAAAAGATGGATCCTACATTTGCAAGCCAGGGAGACTGTTTTGAATGTGATGCAGTTTATGAAACAAGAGCAACAAAATAAAAGACCTGTTGTGCCACTCCATTTTCTTAGGGCAACTAAGTTTTTAGCGCCAACTAAAATATCTAAAAACTGCTATAACCGCATTATAAAGCAAGCTAAACAATGGGAGCAGACTTCTTCTCCGACATCGTCCAAGAAAAGGAAACGGCAATCTACAAAAGCAGATCTCAGTGTAGGGGGTAGGGAAACCATCAGACGAGTAGTTAGTGATTTTTATATTATTGATAAAATACGTTCAATGTTGAACCGAATATTGGAGAAAATTATACAATCTGGAGTAGAATTTGAGGGTGGAGTATCGACGTTACTAGAGGTCATTCTAAGCATGAGTTTTCAGTATGTTACTTCATCAGAGATATAAATGTTATTGGATTTTAATTTAATATTTTCAGGTCGAAGAAGCGGCTGATAAACGTAATTTATTGATTGAGTCACAAGATATTCGCTACAAATTAATTGCATATCTTAACCAGCTGATTAGATATAAAGGTGAAGAAAGATTAATTGTTTACGCAGATAAGAGCTACATCTACAGCTCACACACTGTTCCTAAGGAATGAACTGATAAAAGCAACAAAGGTCTAAAGAACCATATTTCTAAGGACAGAGGAATGGTGATGGTGCACACTGGCAATGAAAATGGGATTATCCCTAATGCGTTGCTAATGTTTACCTCAGGTATGTAAATACAACTTTATATATTCTCGATATTAATTTAGGTTTGTAGGAACCAAGTCAGGTGATTATCATGACGACATGAACTATGCATATTTTTCAAAATGTGTTAGACACAAGCACTTCCCAATTTACTTTTGCGAATAGTGTTTTGCTGGTCGATAAAGCATCGTATCATAACGTAACAATTGGAAAACACCTAACAAGTAATTCTCCTAAAAAAAAATATGATGGAATGGTTTAGTCTTCGTAGAATTGTGAATGACCCACAAAAAACAAAGGCAGAATTTTATGAAATTATTAGGCTGGGCGCACACCAAATGCAACACGACTCAAGATTTTGTCTCGAGACAGTTTTGCCTCGAATGGACGATTATTTGCGATACCTTGTGACAAAACGATGAGATTTTAATATTATATCGTAAATACCTGTCCAAATCTGCTTGCGATTGATGGTCTTGTAACTCCTCTACATCCATAGTAATAATTTACTGAAAAAACAACAAGAACAATAATAATAACAAACCTATACAAATATTTGACAAGGAAGTAGCAAACACTTGAAATGCAGTCGTCGTATGCGCAGTTGCCTATGTTACAAGCGGTTTCCCTCGAAGCAAGAATTGGAAGAGACATCGACAGACACCTTGCAACAAGCATTTTGTCTCGAGACAATATCGCGTCGCGTCGTGGCTAATGTGCTGCCCTGTGCCTACTAAGAAGACAAAGACGTGGTCGACCGATGAACTGACAAGACAGTTCTGTTTCGAGACAAAATGTTGCGTCGTGTTGCTTTCGGTGTGCGTCCAGCCCCAAGCTGTATAAACCACACTTTAATACATTTGCTTTGCACGTGTTGTTACACGAACATGGTAATTCTGTGTTGAGGTTACCTCCATACTATCCAGAATTAAACTCTATTGAAAAAATTTGGGCAAATGTTAAAAATTTGGTTTGTTGAGAGAAATGTAACATTTAAATTAAGTGACGTCAAGCAGTTAGCAATACCGAGATTCAACAGCCTTACGACTTCAGAGTGGAATTTTGTATGATTACATGTAAAAAAAACTGTGGAAACATGCCTAGAAACGGAACGTATTCTAGATGATGCATGCTATCGACAATTTGCAATTTAGTGTTATCACTAGGGAGTCTGATGAAGAATATGAAAGTGATGGTAGCGTTTGCAGTGGTTTAGATTATTACGGGATTGAAGTTATAATTCATACTTGAAAAAGGCTTGCTGCATTATGCTCTCAAGCTTGCGTCAGAATTGTTTCAAATGTATTTTGGTTGTTATTCGTTTATTACTTAATTGTTATTTTTGTTGTTTTGTATTGTTCGTTGTTAATTTTGTTACTTTGTTATTGATTGTTAGTTCTGAGGACCGCTCAGTTTTTACACAAAGGAGGTAGGTACATGACAGATTGATTATTAAAACCTATTAGTTTGCATATTGTACGTGCAAGTATGAATAATAAAAGAAGTACAAAAGTAGAAAGAGCTCCAAATTTTACTCCAGTGGAGCAAGCACTTTTGATGCAGTTGGTGAAAAAATATGCCAAGGAAATAGAATGCAAGCAGACTGATGCTACCATCTTAGCAAAACAAGCAGCATGGGCTAAAATGTGTGCTGACTTCAATAAAAGTTCATCGGCTCATTACCGAGACGCATAAGTTTTAAAAATAAATATAATTACTTAAAGCAACGATAAAAAAAGCGTTATTCTTATGGAACGGGAGGAGGTTTATCAAAAAAAATAGATGATAGCACGGACATACAAATCTTTTAAATTACTGATAGCCAGATGACTAGAAATGCATCAAAATATGATGATGATTGTTCTTATAACAGTCTGACGACGAACTCGTTGATACAAACCGTAAACCTATTATACTGCAATACATAAAAACTAATGATTAATTAAAATTTATAGAAACGAAGACAGGCGTCACTCTTTTACCGAAGCACACATAATGCAATCGGATGTGCAGTTTAACCCACCTTCAATGTCGCATAATACAAATGGTATCTATAGTTATTATAAACTACAGTATGTTATTAATTAATTGCAGGTTATTTGAACTTCAGTAAGCCTGACTTTGAAATTGAACATGAGTCAGACGGGAGTTGCACGGTGGCAATCTAATAGAAAGTGACGTTGAAATCCTTAAGACATTACCCAATGGTTAGTTAATAATGCAGTTCAAATGTCCAATTAACTTTAATTGTTTGCAGAACGGAATAACTCGCATTGGGGAACATACTCAATAAAGATGTTAAAAACGCAATTTCCTCATTGAACCGAGTTCTACTTTGAACCTCAGTTCAACTTGCTTCGTACAACGCAGCCTAAAAGTTTTGTTCAATTGTAATGGTCTGAAATGTACTTTTATGAAAATTCAGCAATTGTGTAAAATATTTCAGGCTTTCTACCTAAGGGTAGTAGAGGGAGTAAGTAAGGGCTTACTGTAACTTGTTGTTCAGAGATATAGAAGAACGTAAGAAGCTTTCATGATGTGTAGTCGCTTAGCTTGATTTATATTTAAATAAACCTTTCTTTAAACTTGATGTTGTTTATTGCATTACATCAACTTTGATGCCGAAACTCGGGAAGATTTGGTGATAAATATAAACGAGCTTTAACGTAAATATTCGGAATAACGGAACGCGAACGCGAATATTTAACAGACGGCTATACTATCGAGGCTTAATGATGGAACAAGTAAAACGGACAATTTGTAGAACACACTTAACTAAAACAGTTAATAATATAAATTCTATGATAGAAAATAGTTTCAGTGTTGAAGACATTTATACAGCTGTGTCAAAGTTAAAGCTTGCGAGTGACAATCTGAAAGAAATTGATAAGCAAATTGAACCTCTGCTTAAAGAAAATCTAGAGAACGAGTTAATGAAAAGGTATGAATATGAAGAGGTTGCTGTAACTACGAAGTCTAAGTTGGAATTTAGATTAAAATGCCCAGAAAAATCGCAGATAGAGGTTGACTCGAATTTAACGAATACGGTACCAGTAAGTAACGAAACAAGTAGGCCGTCCTTTACGTCAGTGAAGCTTCAACGTGTACAGTTAGCAAAGTATGATGGTACTGCAAAGGGCTGGCTTCCTTTCTGGGAACAATTAAGAAGTATGATCCACGACAATCAACAATTAACGAACGGAGATCGATTCAACTACCTGCGAATGTACGTCACGGGAAAGGCCCCTGAAGTAATTGAGGAATTTCCTCCATCGGAAGCATTCTATGAGGAAGCTTTGAATGTATTAAAAGATCGATTTGGAAATGAAGAACGGCTAATTGAACAATATATTGATAGCATTATGAAAATCGAACCTGTAAAATCCAAAAATGACGTAAGCACTTTAAGGAAGAATTACAATCCAATCACTTCAGCTATGCATGCTCTTGAAATCTTAGAAGTATCTAGTTCTCAGTATAACATAATCGTAAAGTCGACTCTCATGAAGTCGTTGCCAACGGAATTGCGTTTAGGATTTTATCGACAAATGAAAATGAAATCATCCATTCATCTAGAAATTATTACGAATAATTTAGAAAGTTCATCATCAAGGTCAGAGGAAGAAGCAGATCGCCAGGTAAAGGATTTGTTGCAGTTTCTTAAAAACGAACTCGAGTCGTTGGAACAAGCTTTAAAACCGGATGCAGATTGTAAAGAAAAGATGCTCCCAACAAAAAAGAGAACGCATTACAAAGGAACTGCGTCTAGTTTATTAGTCACGCCGAACAAACGTCTTGAATGCTATGCTTTTGCAAGAAAGACCATAAAACCGAAATGTGTGACGCAGATGTACCTTTGGCAAGGAAGAAAGAAAATCTAAAGGCAGCAGGAAATTGTTACCGTTGTACGAGAAATAACCGTAGTGCTAAGTATTGTAAAAATAGATTCTTAAGATATAAGCACGCAGCAACAATGTGCGACCCAAGCTTTAAGCCAAGTAAAGAAAGACACAACGCTGAGACGACAGGTATTACAGTGAAATTAACGAAAGGCGAGAGTTCAATGAACACTTCGGCGCCGTCGGTGTCCAGTTTGATGACAAACATAAACAAAAATGTGCCATTGCAAACGGCTTGTGTTTATGCCTTTGGCAACAATTCAAAGAAGTTAATTAGATTAGTAATGGACGGGGGTAGTCAACTTTCATTTATTAAGGAGAATCTATCAAGGGTAATAAATTTACCTGTTGTTGGACAACATAGGGTTCGTACTGCCGCGTTTGGAAATAGTTCATCAATACCGTCTAAACTTTACAACCGCGTTTTAATTACTTTGAAGCGACAATATTCAGATGAAATTTTAACGATTGAGGCTGTGGAAGTTCCAGAAATTTGCATGGATAATTTACATATACCTAAAGAAAGCGTGGTAGAGTATCAAAACTTGCAGCTTGCTGACAATATCCCGTTTAATATAAATCGAGCGTTAATTGTTGATGGAATTAGTATACTTATTGGGGCGGACTATTACTGGGCAGTAGTGACAGGAAAAAATATTCGTCTTAACAAAGGTTTAGTAGCAGTGGACACGAAATTTGGTTATGCTTTGCATGGTTCCATATCAGTTGATGTTACAACAATAGGAGAAAATCTGCAGACAGTGTTACATGCGACAGTTATAAAGACAGAAGCCGAGATCGAAAGTATGTGGGATTTGGAAACAATAGGTATAACCAAAGAAGCAGACGATGATAAGAGATTTTTCGATAATTTTTTGAAAAATGACGTTCATAAATGTGATGATCGATATTTAGTAGCGTTACCGTGGAAGAATAAGGAAGCAGTGATTGAAGATGATAATTTAATTAGTGCGCGAGTTCGTGCTCAGAGGCTAAAGTTTAAATTGACCAATATTGATAAAATATGTGAATATAACGCTGCTATCAAATGAATGTTGGATAATAATTATGCCGAGTTAATTTCCCGCGGTGATGCTGAAAAAACAAATGGCGATCGTGTTTACTACATGCCGCACAGGCCGGTTATTAGAGAAGATAAACAAACAACGCGTTTGCGAGTGGTTTTCGATGCCTCTTTACATGCCCCGAAACAAAAATCGTTGAATGACTTATTAGAAAAGGGGCCTAATTTAAGTCCAGATTTAATTAAGAGTTTACTTAATTTTCGTGTAGGCGAGATCGGAATTACGGCTTACATTGAGAAAGTATTTTTACAAATTTATTTACATTCCGACGCTAAAGACGCACATCGATTCTTATGGTACAATAACGACAATGAACTGGAAACGTACCGTATGAATAGAGTAACATTCGGAGTTACATGTAGCCCGTTTCTTTTAAATTCCGTGATACGAACACATTTAATTAATAATCGAAAACAAATCCCTGAATTTATTGTAATCTTAGAAAGGGGATTTTATGTAGACGATATAGTGGTCAGTGTAAACAATTGAAATGTTGCAGAACATTTAAAAGACTTTTCAAGTAAGCTTTTTCACGGAGCCTCTATGAATTTACGCAAATGGACGATTAACGATCTCGAAGTAAACAGCAAGGTTGAATCGCAAAATGCACAAATTCAAAAGGTGTTAGGAATTAACTGGTGCAATCAGAATGATAGAATTAGTGTCGATTTGAGTAGTGTGACGGAGTACATACATTCCGTTAAGATGGTGAAAAAAAGGCACGTGTTACAGACAATTGCTCGTGTATATGATCCGATAGGGCTTCTTACACCATGTGTAATAAAGCTTAAAATTTTGTTTCAGAACATATGGGTTGAAAAAATTGGTTGGGACGATTTGTTACCGCAAGATATGCAAAATGAATGGCAGGAATGTAGTCAACAATTGATGAAATTAGTGGCTTTTTCTATACCGCGTTACGTAGGTGTGTCGAACCATCCGAATGAATCGCAATTACATGTTTTTTCGGACGCATCTTTACGAGCATACGGGGTGGCTGCATATCTAAGACAAAACTATCGTAACGGGAAAATTAGTGTGCAGTTACTGTATTCAAAAAATCGCGTTGCGCCCCTAAAGGCTTGTAGCGATAAAATGCTAACCTTGCCGCGCTTGGAACTAACTGCCGCGTTATTAGCAGCTAGGTTACAGATATTTATAAAAACTAATGTATTAATTAACATCGATAAGGTAGTGTGTTGGACAGATTCTCTGATCGCGTTGCATTGGATTAAAGGCGATGCGTCAAAGGGGAAACCATATGTGGCTAACCGGGTTAAAGAAATTCAGACCATATCGAAAGATATAATATGGAGACATTGTCCGGGTCGCGAGAATCCTGCGGACTTATTAACCCGCGGAATAAGTTCAAGTACTTTAATAAATTTCGAAACTTGGTTACACGGTCCTAGGTGGTTGCTAGAAAGTGAATAAACATGGTCAGATAATACGATAGAAAAAGCTACGTCAACGATAGATATAGTATCGAAAATGTCTTTACTAATTAACGACACTACAAAAGGTAGCAATCAATTTATAGATTCCTTGAGATACAGTGATTTTGATCGTTTAGTGCGGATAACGGCGTATGTTTTACGATTTATAGGAAATTTAAAAACCAGAAATAATAAAAAAATGAAGAGCTTAACCGTAAACGAATTTGAAAGGGCCGAAATATGTTTACTGAGGCAAGCTCAGCGGGAAGTTTATTATTCGGAGATTAACAGTTTACAACAGGGTGAGGGCATTGAACGGAAATCGAGTATTGCAACTTTAAGCCCTTTCTTGGATAAATATGAAATTGCTGCGTTTGGGTGGGCGTCTTCATAATTTAGGAGAAGATTTCGACCTCAAGCATCCCGTTATTCTATCGAAAAATGCACATTTAAGTAAACTACTAATAATGAAGTTTCATAAAACTCTTCATCATAGTGGTGTTAATGCAACACTTTATGAATTACGTAAACGATTTTGGATTGTACGAGGACGGCAATTAATAAAGTCCGTTTTAGCAAGATGTGTTATCTGTAAACGACTTCGTGGAAAGTCAGGGTCGCATCCTTTCGCGCCGTTATCTAGAGATCGAATACAGCAAACAAAGCCCTTTGAAGTGACAGGTTTAGACTTCGCCGGACCGTTGTATTTTAAAGATAGTTATCACGCAAAGCCATGTTATGTGCTTTTATTTACCTGCGCTGTTATACGAGCACTTCATCTAGAGATTGTTTTGAAAATGGATGTTGCGTCTACATTCAGTGCATGTAAACGGTTCTTTGCCCGTAGAGGGGGTCCTAAGGTCATTTACTCAGATAACGCTAAAACATTTAAAAGAATATCACGTGAAATATCGACCTTAAACGAACGGATGGCGAGTACAGAATTGATCGAGTTTGTGAACAGTCACCAAATTAAGTGGAAATTTATAGTAGAGCGAGCGGCTTGGCACGGAGGATTTTACGAGCGACTTGTAAAAAGTGTAAAAGACGCCCTTAGGGATACGATAGGATGTTCTTTACTAAATTTAGATCAACTAAATACACTCATTACCGAGGTTGAAGCAACAATAAACGCCCGCCCGCTCACATACTTAGGTAGTGAAACTATAGATTTAATGCCGTTAACCTCTTCGCATTTTTTTATTGGAACCCGCTTTGGCTACTATTCCTTTTGTTGACCGTGTTATTAATAGAGATGAGATTCGTAGGCTATGGAAGCAGAGAACAAACGTTATAGACTACTTTTGGAAAAGATGGAGCACAGAATATTTACAATTATTAAGAGGAGCTCATCACAACGTGAATGCGCGTGAGTGTGCGATTAAGCAAGGGGATGTCGTATTAATACATGGAAATGATAAGCGACGATTATTGTGGAAATTAGGGTTGGTGAAAGACGTGATAAACGGCCGTGATGGCAAAGTGCGTGCCTGTTACGTTAAGATTGCGAATGGCACCGTAATTAGGCGCCCAATACGATTATTGTATCCTTTAGAAATAAGAAGTGATAAGCTAAGTTGTACCGCCGCGCGGGCGTATGTGTAAAATATTTCAGGCCTTCTGCGTGCGTCGATAGACCTAAGGGTAGTAGAGGGAGTAAGTAAGGGGTTACTGTAACTTGTTGTTCAGAGATATAGAAGAACGTAAGAAGCTTTCATGATGTGTAGTCGCTTAGCTTGATTTATATTTAAATAAACCTTTCTTTAAACTTGATGTTGTTTATTGCATTACAGCAATTATGTAAATGTATATATAAGGTGTTATTTCAATAATATAAACTAATACTACATATTATAGTGTGACTTCAACTTAAATACGTTCTCTTTACTTACACGGCGTTTATTTTCAAACAACACAAGCTTAGATTTAGCAGCTAAACTATGTTCTCTGCCCTTGTCAACCTAAGCTTATACGCATCTAACTAATTCACATGTTAATTGCGAAAGCGATTCTATTTAACAGCGATATATCATTTACTTTAGTTTCATAACTGTCACTCAAAAAACTTCACAATTTTTACTAATAGGGCTGTTTTATTAATGTGAATCACCTCAGATCTTCCAAATCTGCAGTAGAGGAAGAAAAACATCATTTAATTTATTTCATATTAATTTAATTAACTACTATTTGTTTTATACTTGCAACACGCTGTTCCCCAAATATTAAACTCATACTGTATTAAATATTTTTTATTTTTTCGATATGTACTACCTTGAATAAAATTAGAGAAAAATCCAGGCGGAGTAGAAAGAGCATTATTTGATATACTGAATGCAGCCTGATATTGTAACCCATGTAAACTGTATTATGCTACACCACCGGTAAATTATTTGGGCGCAGCTTGTCAAATGACGTTGTACTCTTTTTAAAGTAATTTTGCTCTACGATGAATGGATAAAATTGAGCGTTCCGTCAATAGGTGACGGCGAGGCCATAATGCAGGATATTTTGCAGATGAGAAACCTAGAACGTACCAAACGCTCGTCAACACGTAAAACGCCTCATATATCAAGAAAAGACGATATAAATTTTTGGGTAACCTCTTTCTAGTTTTGATACAAGCAATTTTTAATAATAGTTCTAGTTTAAACCCGCCGAATAATAATCATGAGCGAACTACAAAATTTGTCAGCGATAAAGAGTCATATAGAACGCTGTAGTGTGGATCGTATTATTGTCGGAGGCTTTCACGGCCGGAGTTATTATAAATATTTATGGTTCCGAGTTGGAACCGTGTCATTTTATAAATGAATGTCGACGTTTCGCGCACTTTTGTAAGGGGCTTCATTAGGACAAGAAAAGAAATAAAATAATAAAAATATAAAAAAGATAATATTAAGTAGACAAGTTAAAGTGTAAAGAGAAGAGTTACTCCTGTACTAGCAGACTCACTAACCCATTCAAAGCCAAAAGGTGTCTTGTGGCGAAGTAACTGGTGAAAGTAGCAAAAGTGGTAGTTTATATAGGGCGAGAACTTGATGCATGAGCGATCATGAATAGAAAGGAGTGTCGTAACGGATCAGTGAACGTCACGGTTCCGCTGTTGTGAACATAGGCTTGTTTTCCAAATGGGGGAAAGGTAGTAGTCATCGTCTTTGTTTAGGTTATTAGAATTTTTATTGATTTGTATGGATGCTCTAATTTTTCTATTGTAGAAAAATGGAATTCTGGCAATTAGTTTCGTCTTGTCAAAGTTAGTGATATGGCCTGTTTCATGTTGGTGTTCGGCCACAGCTGAGCGACTGTACTGGGTTGTTCTTAAGCATCGCCGATGCTCGTTTAGTCTAGTCTGTACTGAACGTCCTGTTTCTCCTATGTATACTAAACCGCAACTGCAAGGTATACTATATACGCCTGTGGCTTTAAGACTATTTTCGGAATCTTTTGGGGTTGGTAATATTTGTAAAATTTCATTGGTGGGTTTATAGATTGTTTTGATGTTGTGTTTACGTAGAATTTTGCCAATTCGGTCTGTTACTCTTTGTATATATGAAAGGACTGCTAAAGAACGTGTATCGGGATTACAGCGTGGTTTGGGGGTTCGTGTAGGATGCAGATGCCGGTTTTATAAGACTGGTTTTAAGATGGGTCAGTTCATTAGATAAGTGTTCTGGTTGTAAAATCTTAATTGCACGGTGGACTAGTGAGTTGATTACCGATGATTTTTGTGAGGGATGATGATGTGACGACGCATGTAGGTATCTGTCTGTGTGTGTAGGTTTTAGATATACGGAATGACCTAGTCGTCCGTTGGGTTGGCGCTCCAGCAGAACGTAAAGGAATGGCAGAGTTCCGTTCTTTTTAATTTCCATAGTAAACTTAATATCTTTATGTTGATTGTTTATGTGATCTAGAAAATTATTGAGCGTTTGATATCCATGGGGCTAGATTACAAAAGTGTCATCTACATAACGGAGCCAAGTTTTTGGTTTAGGGCCTGTGGATTCTAGAGCCATGGATTCCAAAGACTCCATGAATATATTGGCCACAATAGGGGATAGAGGTGAGTCCATTGGTGTGCCCGAGGTTTGTTTGTAAAATTATCCGTCGAAGACAAAATAGGTAAAAGTTTAGAATTTTTCAATGAGCGTGGCCAGGTACTCAAATTCGTTTTCTTGAGGTAGGAGTAAAACTTTTAGTGCGGAGGTCTTATTCTTGAAGCACACCGTCCCTCCTGTATATGTAATAACAAAAAGGGAACTCCATGGAACCCGTAGGAACTTAGCATGGGGTATTTGATGCATGCCCTCCTAAATGGAAAGCTCCGTATAGTGGCACTCTTCACATGAACAGCACGAGGAACCAGTTCAAAAGTGAAATGCAATTCTTGCATCGCAGCGTTGAATAAGAGGATTGGCACAGCCAAATCAATAACAACGTTTTACTGCCAACGTACATCAGCGGAAGACTGTGGCGATACATAGCTAAACGGAGGTTCTCCACCTCCATAGTCTAATGTCGTGAAATAACAACCCTTTAACTATGCAGCGACTACGAAAATAAAAGAAAAAATAATGAAGAATAGATAAAAGAATATGTGTGAGGTTTGGAACTACACAGCAACTCATTTAGAAGAGATATGAGGAAAAACGCATTGAGCAATAACGATAGAAAAACGCGTAGATAGCAAAGCACTACTCAACCAGCCAAAGTGTCTTAGTTGCCTGGAGTGGGGGAACACCACTCTTATGTGGACGGTTGCCTCGGAACTTAAGAGAAGTTCACTAGATGTTAAGGTTTAAAACGAAGATATAGGGATTTCTGCTACCTAGGAAGCCAAATAACGCAATATGGGAAAAGCGCAAAAGATATAAAACAAAGATTAGCAAAGGCCGTGCTACATTTAACAAGAAAAAGCAACTACTGTGTTCAAAAACAACAAACTTAGAAACAAGGAAAGGATTGCTTAAAACATATGTTTGGAGCACAGTACTGTACGGCTGTGAAGCCTGGACAGTAGGAGAAGCGGATAAGAAAAAAGTAGAAGCCTTTGAAATGTGATGCTACAGACGTATGATGAAGATACCATGGACAGACAAAGTTAAGAACAAAGAGGTACTAAAAATGGTAGCGGAAGAAATAAATATGTGGAAAACGGTAAAAAGGAGTGATAGGATGATAGGCCACATACTATGGCATGAGGGAATAGTGCGGAATATATTAGAAGCAGAGATAGGAAAAAAGAGACGTAGAGGTAGACATAGGTTAGACTACTGCACACAGATAGTGAAAGATATGGGGTGTAAGAACTTCCGGAAAATGTGTACGCTAGCTCAGAATAGAAATCAATGGGGGTACGCATCCAATTAGTCCCAAGATGGATAAACTAATGACAAAAAAATAAATGTACTTAAACGTAATGATTATTATAAGCAACTACAAATATTGTTTGGGCAATATTCTCGTATAATGTTGATTGTGTGAAAGGATTTACTGGAAAGCTATTAATTCGGCAAATGTTTGTTGGGGGATCTTGGCAGCCACAGGTTGATTAACCCCCTTCGCATACTTTACATGTGATTTTCCAATGCTCCACCCGAAAGTACAAGATTGGCCAGGAAGCGAGTTTTCTTTACCTGGAAAATTTGGAATTTTGCCGAATCCTTGCTGTTCCAAGCAAGGTAGGGATCTTTAACGTGCGTGACAACACTCACGCACGGGACCTCCATTTTACCTCTTATCTGAACGAGGGTGTATTTTTATGAAAAATGCTCGCCTAACATTTTTCAAGCGGACCGTGTCGGGATCGAACCCGGGCCCTTGGGTGCCCCTTCACATACCACTGAATCTCGGTGAAATAGGGCATATAATTAGAAAACAATAGAAGGGGAACCGAGCTGTATATATACTGTGTGGTAATTTAAGCGAACTGTGTAGGCAAGCTCAGAATATAAATAAGTGGAGGTACGTATCCATCCAGTTTTGAGACTGAAAAGCTGATGACAAAAAAATAAGCGCAGATAAATCTGATAATTATTATAAACAACTACAGGTGTTGGTTGTGAAATATTTACAAGTAATGTTGACTGTGCGTAAAGATATATTGGAAAAGAAATTAAATCGACAAATGTTCAAGTGCTTGGGGAACTTGGCAGCCACAGGCTGCTTTGCCTCCATCGCAACCACCGAATGTTGGAGAAACAGGGTATATAATTGTAAAACAAGAAAGAACAGCGCCTATGATCAAAGACAACAAACATAGAAACAATAAGAAAATTGTTGAAAGCATAAATGTGGCTCACAGCACAGTAAGCCATTGAAATACGGGCAGTGCGAAAAGCAGACAGAAAAACGGTAGCAGCCTTTTGGAATGTTGTGCTTCAGATGTATGAGGATAATTGCATGGACAGACAAAATTAATAACAAATAGGTTATAGAAATAGTAGGGGAACAAAAATATCTGGGGAAAAAATAGAAGGGCAGAATACGGTTTAAGGCATTTTTGGGGAATAGTATGGGATATAATACAAGCAGAGATAGGAAAATGGTAGTAAATGTAGGCTTAGATAAGATAGTGATAAATGCAGACTGTGCAAATTTCAGGGAAATGTGTAGGTTAGTTCAGAATAGGAAACAATGAGGTTACGTGTCTGACCAGTTCAAGGACTGAAGACCTAATGATGATAAAATTTAATAGATTAAAGTGTCATAAATGTGAACTATGTCAGAATATTGTGCAATGGATGTCAGAAATAGACACATTTATGTTTTACCACAATCAGATCTGAAGCACAAGTGCAGGTTGGCAGAAATGAAAAAAAAAATTTAAGTTTATTAAGAATGTTATTATATTAAATTTTTATGTGCATAAATAGTGTTTATACTAACTGTAGACAAAAACAAAATTAAATTGTCTGAATGAAAATTGCAAAAATTATATATGAGTAATGTTATATCTTTGCTTAAAGTGTTCTCTGGGCATTTACAGTATATAATTATAAGGAAAAACCGTGCAATTAATAGTGAAATAGGATGCATGCCAAATTTGAGTACAATCATACAATAAATATATTACAAAATTAAAATAACAATAGCATTTGTGAAGCACACGACATCAAGTTTTTTGTCTGTAAATTACTTCAATCAAGAGGTTTACAAATAAATCCCAATAGCATTGCGTTGTTCCTTTCGGTCTGTGATGTCACTATTGAATATATCAGCTTATGTGAATAATAACACCTCTTGCAAATTACTTTATTAATATAAGAGCATAAAATATATTTTAATTTTCTTTATTATACAATTTTATTGACAATCATTTAGTTCAAAGCAAAAATAAACAAGAATCTCGGGAATTTCATTATAATGAACGACATCTATTGCCAAGGTTATTAAGAGTTTTTGCACATGTTATTTTTATCTAACTGCTTATATTATACATTGGGGTCAAATAGAATAGAATCATGCTAGTTGTATAATGTTTACCCGTTAGAATTGTTGGTTTTTCTGCTTCCAAAATTAACCTGGGATTTTCTTCAAATGTCCACTATCAAAAATTCATTCTTAATGGGCTAGCGGTTTTGTTTTAACGTAGGCTAGCAGTTACTAATTTTTTAAGCAAATTCTTAAAAACGCAATACTACTTATTACATAAAGCATATGCTTGTCTTTCCGAATGGTTATTATAACGGAATACTGAAGATTGATTATCTCGCTTAAGGGTGATCATGAAATAAAAAACGTCTGTATTAACTTACAACACTTTTTTACAATTTTAACCTTGAAATAGTTCAAGATCAAAAAATTTTTAACAAGTAAATGATACGAATGAAAAACTTTCAAAGCGACATCTAGGCAGATTGAACAACGAATACTGCATGGTGACTTTATTTTAAAGTACTATCTAACAGCCGCATTGTTAGCTCTATAGTTTTCTGATTTGCAGCTCGTCAAATCGGTGTATTGTTCTCACAAAAGCTGATAATAGTAATATTATGAACAAGACTCACATTCAAATACAAAATGAAAAATTTCAATACTGTTATCAATCCGAATTCAATAACGAAGGCTATAGGTCGCTCTATTACAAAATACCACCTAACAGCGGGTTGAATTGCGAATTGCCAACAAGCACGACTTATATATAATTCATTTTCAGATTGAAAACTGACTGCAGAGCCCTCGATAGTTGCAACATTCGTTGCTAAACTTGGTTAAATGGCACTTTGGTAATTTTAGACTATGTAATTGTTTGCTGGACAAAGCTTAACGTTGAAGCACACAACTCATAAATAATTATAAGCACCTTTGACCGAGATTGTTTTTAGTGTTCTACTATAGTCCATTCGTTATAACTTTAAGATGACGTCACAACTGGATAAAATGCCGCATTGCCAATGTTTTATGTATAGTATTAATTCTAAAGATAAAGGTTGTAATAGGTGTACATCATCATCATCATTAGGTCTTTAGTCCTGGAACTGGTTAGACGCGTACCATCATTTTTTCCTATTCTGAGCTAACCTACAGATTTCTCTGAAATTTGCACAGCCTGCATCTATCACTATCTGATGTAGGTCTACATCTACCTCTTTTGTCCTACTTCTGTTATAATGTATCCCATACTATTCCCCAAAAATGCCTTAGAACGTATTCTGCCGTTCTATTTCTCTTATTTTTTTTTCCACACATATCATTGATCCCCTACTATTTCTATAACCTATTTGTTACTAACTTTGTCTGTCCATGCTATCATCCTAATACATCCGAAGCACATCATTTTAAAAGGCTGCTACGGTTTTTCTGTCTGCTTTTCAAAGTGTCCGTATTTCATAGGCATGCTGTGCTGTGCTTCTCACATATGCTTTTAACAATTCTCTTCTTGTACTATGTTTGTTGTTTTTCATAATAGGCGCCGTTCTTTCTTGTTAGTTGCAGTTCGGTCCCCTTTTATTGTTTTACAATTATATACCCTATTTCTTCGATATTCAGTGGTTGTGAAGGGGGGCAAGCAGCCTGTGGCTGCAAAGTTCCCCTAGCACTTAACCATTTACCGATTAATATTTTTTCCAATATATCTTTTCGCACAGTCAACATAAGTTGCAGATATTTCACAACCAACACCAGTAGTTGTTTGTAATAATCATCAGATTTATGTGCGCTTATTTTTTTTGAGCTAGCGTACACAGTTCCTTAAAATTCTCACACAGCATGTATACAGCTCGGTTTCCTTATATTGTTTTCTAATTTTTTGCCCTATTTCACCGAGATTCAGTGAAGGGGGTTAAGCAGCCTGTGGCTGCCAAAATTCCCCAACACTTAGACATTTGCCAAAATAATAGTTCTCCAGTAAATCGTTTCATTCAATTAACATTATTCAAGAATATTGCCCAACCAATACTTGTGGTTGCTTATAATAATCATCATGTTTAAGTACAGTTACTTTCTTTGTCATTAATTTATCCATCTTGGGACTGGTTGGATGCGTACCTCCATTGATTTCTATTCTGAGCTAGCCTACTCATCTCCCTGGAACTCCTACAGCCTACATCTTTCACTATCTGTGTACAGTAGACTAACCTAGGTCTACCTCTTCTTCTCTTACTTCCTATCTCTGATTCTAATATATTCCGCACTATTCGCCCATGTCGTAGCATGTGGCCTATCATCCTATCTCTCCTATTTTTTACCGTATACACATATTTCTTTCTTCCCTTGCAATTTTTAGTACCTCTTCGTTCTTAACTTTGTCTGTCCATGATATCCTCATCATACGTCTGTAGCACCACATTTCAAAGGCTTCCACCTTTTTCTTATCCGCTTCTCCTACTGTCTAGGCTTCATAGCCGTACAGTGCTGTGCTCCACACATATGTTTTAAACAATCTTTTCCTTGTTTCTATGTTTGAACAGAGTAGTTGCTTTTTCTTGTTAAATGTAGCACTAACTTGTGCTAATCTTTGTTTTATACCTTTTGTGTTTTCTCATCTTACGTTATTTGACTTCCTAGGTAACAGAAATCCTTAACCTCTTGTTAGTTCGTGTTACAGATTTTTATTCTTGTTTTTGGTTTATATTCCCCTCCTTTGCATACTAGTACTTTAGTTTTAGTTTTGTTAATTTTCATACCGTATCTCGCTGTTAGAACCGTTTCCATTTCATTAAGAGCATCTTCTAACTCTTCCTTGTTAGACACTAACACCGCTGTATCGTCTGCAAATCTAGGCATATCAATTTTTTGTCCCTGTAATTCCAAATATCTTCCTGCATTTGACAGTATTTATTGCCTTTTCAATGTACGAGTTAAAAATTAATGGGGATGGGGCGCATCCCTGTCTTACCCCTTTTCTAATGTTTACTTCTCTACGTTCCTGCTCTAATTCTATTACTGCTGTTTGCTGTTTGTATAAGCTATATACTATTCGTCTATCCCTATAACTCATACCAATCTTTTTGAGTATTTCGAACATTTTTTTCCATTTTACATTGTCGAATGCTTTTTCCAGATCTACAAACCCTAAATACACGTTTTCCCCCTTTTCTATTGTTTTCTCCATTATCACTCTTTGTGCTAAAATAGCCTCCCGTTTTCACCTGTTTCGTATAAACCCAAATTGGACTTCTTCTAGTATTTCTTCAGCCCGTTTTTCCATTCGTCTTTGTACAATTCTAGTTAATATTTTTGACACATGTGTTGTCAAACTTTTTGTGCGAAAATTTTCACATCTATCCGCGCCATTTTTTTTTGGTATAGTGACTATGATGTTACGTTTGAAATCTTTGGGTATCTCGCCTGTCTCATACATATAGCTTACAAGTTGGAAGAGACGTTCTATTACTGCTTGTATAGCGGCTTTTAGAGTTTCTGCTTGCACCTTATCTGTACCCGGCGCCTTACCATTTTTCAGACTCTTTAATGCTAATTCAAGCTCATCTCTAAGTATAAAATATCACAAGTCATCATTTTCAATGTCTTACTCCTGTTCTATTGCAGTTAGTTTCTCTCCTGCATATAAATTCCCTATATATTCTTGCCATCTACCCACTTTCTCTACATTTTCTATAATGACGTTTCCTCCCGCGACTCTTATATTTTTGCTATACGGTTTTATATCCCTAAAATCGATTCTAATTAGTTTGTATGCTTCATCTGTCTTTCCTACTTCCATCTTAGTTTGTACCTCTTTGCACTTTTCATCAATCCATTGTTTTTAGCTTTCCTGCATTTGCGAATAATTTCCCATTTTATGGCTTTGTATCTCTGTTTTCCTGTTTCGTTTGATTTATTTAGGTGTACATACTCTAGGAATTACCCTAGGCAGCGGTATATCGGGCAACAATGACGCATTCCAAATATCAAAATAAAATGTTTTGACTGTATTCTGACATAGAAAACAGTAATAATTTATTAAACTTTCTTTTGATACCGTTTATACTTCATCTTGCATCACACAATTTAGGAAAACATAACAAGGCGCCTGACACACAAATTTATTGTAGTATTACTAAAAACTGAGGTTCTTAAAATTTACAGTACTTCATAAATCATTGATGGTTTTAACTACGAGGGTAAGGTAAAAAGTTCTCGGCCTGACACAGAAATGGCGTTTCAATCAGCAAAAATTTGTGTTTCCCGTCTGCTTGCACATATCATTAGTCCTTATGACAAGTTTCAACTTGCTATCTCAAGTAGTTTGTTTACACGAATTTTTTCAAGCAGGCGTCTTATGCGTGTTTCCTTAAGATGGATAAACTTGAATATTGTGCAGTCATAAAATTTTTTGTTTTGGACGGATTAACCCCTCCTGAAATTCATCCAAAGTTGACAAAAGTTTACGGAGACTTTGCCCCTTCCCTGTCAACCGTTAAAAAGTGGGCAGCTGAATTTAAACATGGTCGCACGTCTCTCGAAGATAACCCACGTGAAGGACGACCAAAAAGCGCAACCACACCGGAAACGATTGAAAAAGTGCTTGATATCGTGTTGAACAATAGGCGAGTGAAAGTGACAGTGATAGCTGAGGCTGTAGGGATATCGGACGAAATGATGCGAAACATCTTACACAAAGAGTTAGCGATGCGAAATCTCTGCGCAAGATGGGTGCCGCATTTGCTGAATGCCGATCAAAAGCAAATGCGAAAACGAGTTTCGCAGTAATGTTTGGCCCGGTTCAATAAGGATCCGATCGATTTTGTGCGGCGATTTGTCACTATGGATGAGACATAGGACCACCATTACACGCCAGAAACGAAACAGCAGTCGAAGCAGTGGGTGGAAGCCGGTTGTTCAGCGCCAAAGAAAGCCAAGTCGATCGCATTTGCCGAAAAGGTGATGGCCAGCCTGTTTTGAGATACGAAAGGGATCCTGTTAATAGATTACCTTAAAAAAGCAGAACAATTACAGGCCAATATTACTCCACCCGTCTTGACCAGCCGGATGCCAAAATTCGCGAATAGAAGCCTGGCTTGAAGAAGAAAAAATCATCTTTCACTAGGGTGCGTTGGCGATGGGAAAATTGACGGATTTGGGGTACGACTTGCTCGGCTATTCTCCTGATTTGGCGCCCTCAGACTTCTATCTGTTTCCAAACTTGAAAAAATTTGTTTCTGAGAAGCGCTTCATGTCCAATGAAGAAGTTGAGAGGGCCGTAGACGAATATTTTCACAGCCTTCCAGACTTTCACTTCCAAGAAGGAATACTGATGTTGAAGAAACGCTGAACCAAGTGTGTTGAAGTTAAGGGTGGTTATGTCGAAAAATAAAATCATTTTTTTTACTGAAAGTTGCAGTTTTTCGTTGTAAGCCGAGAACTTTTCACCTTATCCTCGTAAATACAACATATTTATGAATAGTTTATTAACTTTAACAGGTATGTAATTACGTTCCATATAAAATATTCACAAAATTTAAGTTTTAGTTGAACTGCTGTCTTGGATGCAACTTTCAAATTTGTAGCAAAACCTTTAGGACGAAGATATTAAAATAATCAGTACATTTCAACATGTTTTTAGAAATGTCTTTCATGCTTCACGTAAAGCAACTAAACAAAACTAAGCAATACTCAAAAATGTATTTAACTCAATAATATATTAATATAACAAATAGGTACATTTAAATTGTGTCAAAGCTGTACAGTAATTTTAACTTATGCTTTATCATTCCACAAGCAGTCCTTGCTCTTTTCACAATCAACATTGATAATCAACGGTATTGTATCTTCATAATCAAAAGCTATTACCCTATTCTAGCTGGTTTGTATCACTTTTTCCGTATGGTGATTCAAAAATTTCCCCATTGTTGGAAAGCTATTATAGCCAATCGAGTGGCAAAAATTAAAAATTTATTTCCAGTAACCCGTTGGTATCACGACGCGTCCCAAATCCTGCCGATTTTGCGTCTCGCGGTTAATCTCCAAATAAATTTCTTATTGCCGAGCTGTGGTTACAAGGGACATTGTGGCTCCTTTCTCAAGAAAGCGGTTGGCCTATTAAAAATCATTGACACACAAGAAATTAATTTGGCTGAGGAAAACCTCGAACAGAAATTGGTCTTACTTCCTGTGACCCTATCAGGAGTTCATTCCTTATACGCCCTGATTGATAGATGTGGTTCTTATTTTAAATTGCTAAACATAACTGTTTATGTTTAGAGATTTGTTAAACGTTTGCTTAAACGGGACCGTATTTTAGGGGAAGATCTTGCTGCGGCAAAAAATATTCTTATTTTAGCAGTGCAAGATAAAAATTTTCTTTCAGAAAAGACCGTTCTGAAAAAGAGACAACCTTGCTCGAAATACTTGCGACATCTGAATCCTTTTCTTTCATATAACTTAATTAGAGTCGGAGTCTATCAAATGCAAATATCTCCTATGATCAACAGCATCCACTTCTTTTGCCTAAGAAAGATCGTTTTACCGATTTATTAATTAATCATTTTCACGTAAAAAATGTATACACGGAACCACGTCTTCTGCTTGCTCTATTATGTCAGAATTTTTGGATTATAGTGGCTAGAAATTTAGTTTGGGCTCGTGTTAAAAAATTGTAATCATTGTTTCCGAACAAAGCCCCGACCTTCTTTTCCTCTTATGGCAAGCTTACCGTCCCCTAGAGTTAATCAGGCCAAAGCATTTATGCGTATTGGCACGGATTTTAGCGTACCTTTTTGATATAACTCTCAGTAGACACCGAGGAGTTAAATCTCAAAAGGCCGATAAATGCATATTTGTTTGTTTAACAACTCGAGCTGTGCATCTTGAATTAGCATCAAGTTTGTCAACAGACATATTCCTTGCCGCATTTAAGCGTTTCATTTCTATAAGGGGACCATGTGCGGCTATGTATTCCAACCGCGGTACAAATTTCGTGGGCGCTAAAAATTATTTACATTCCCTTCAAGAATTTCTCCGAAATTCAAATTGCCTAAATGCCATTGGCCATGAACTTAGTTAAACGCGCATTACTTGGAATTCAATCCGCCTTCGGCTCCTGGAATATGGGAGGCTAACATTAAAAGCGTGAAGGCCCATTTCTTGAAGGTTGTTGGGGATTAAATACTTTTTTATGAAGAGTTTTCAACGGTTTTAATACAAATTGAAACGTTGTTAAATTCACGTCCGTTATTCTGACTTTCAGACCCCTCGAAACCTCTCGCATTATCACCAACTTATTTTTTAACTCTCGTCGAGTTGCAGTTCTTGCCAACTGCCGATGAAACCGCAAAAGCAATTACGCTTGTAAATCGCAAGCAAGTTTTAGATAAAATTGTTCAATCGTAGTGGAAGCGATGATTGAGAGAATATTTGGATGAATTAAAATTCCGATAGATGTGGAATACACATTCATTTCCTATTAAATCAGTTTTAGTTGTTATAGTGATGCACGATAATTGCTCGCCTTTGCAGTGGCCAACGGCGATAATTGAACAAACTCACCCAAGAAAAGACGGCCTTATTAAGGTTGTCACAGTACGTACAAAAGATGGGATCTTCAACCGTTCAGTAGCGAAGTCGTGCCCGCCCCCCACGCAGTAAACCATATTTATTTGGATTGTTTATAGACTTTTCTCTTCGGTTCTAATTTTATAGGCAATTTGGTTTAGTTAAAAATCCAATTTTTAAGGCCGGAGATATGTTGACGCCGGTAACAAATTCATTTTCATTTTAACTACAAATATTAGTATTCAATAAATTATTGCCAGAATAGCATTCATTTCAATGCATATTAATTTGTGGATAAATTGAAACACGTGCCGATTCTGACAATCACTAGATGAATACTTAGACAGCTACAAATATCAGAGTGATTTGGCTCTTTTGTAAATAGTGGCGTTACGTATTCGACAAAATAACGCCTTTTTACTCGTCTCAGAAAGTGGATTCGAAAACGATGACGCTATACATTGGCGATTCTTGCCTTCCTTCAATGACTATCCTAAATCTCACACTTCAACACCTATTTAAAGTGAGCTGCAGATCTTAGGTAAGTCTATTGTTTCTTTTTATACAGTTTAAAACATACAGCGCGCTGTGTCTTACCCGAGCGTTAATATAGGCTTTGCATGAAGCTTTAATTTATTATTCCATCTTGTTCACTAATATATAGTCGATGTTTTGTTAGAAAGACGAATTAGCTAATTTTACAAAAATCTTGTTTTCGCATTGCTTACATTGCTTTGGTTGTTGTGTACAATGGGAGAATATGTACCTTCGCCGGATAAACCTTAAATCTTAAGTGCAAAATGGCCAATATCCAAATCTTGGTATGAAAAAAGAATTACTATGCCGTATTCGCCTTGTTATAACTGCTTAATACCACAAGACCTTCGATTTAGCCGGATATTTTTATAGTTTGTACGAACACTTGGTTTCTATGGAAATTTGTAGAAAAGATTTTCTTCGACAAAATCACGAGAGCGAAGCTCACGTGATTTTGTCGAAACAAATCTTTGAATCAAATAGCTTAATAAAACCAAGTATGTTTACAAACTAAAAAATATTTTGCTAAAAATCGAAGCTTGAGTGGATTTTATTATTTAAGCATGTATTGCTCACCACAATATGAACTAAAAACAAAAAACAGATAAACAATATTCAAAATGAACAGTTATTGAAAGTACAATTATTGAAAATCTTCTACTCGGGCTTTGCTGTTTCCACAGTTGTCATTATCTGTTTTGATACCGATTGTGTTGTAATTTGATGTTTTGTTCGCTGCCTCAAGTTTGCATCATACTTGAATGGTGGTCCTTGTCAAGTTGTAGATATGGTTTAATCGAAGTGGAGGTAGTATGGCCCGTTATTTTAATCAGTTCTTGATCACATGCTCCCGCTTTAGCTAAACTTGTTACCGCACTTGAACGATAAGAATGATTTGAAATTTTCTTCTTCTTGACGTTTAACCCTATCTTGCCTGCTGATATTTTTGTCCATTTTTGTATTTCATTAATGCCTATAGGTGTATTTTTGTACCAACCTTTCGAATTACTATGCATCCAAAATGGATTGGGCGTTAGCAATAATCTGTCTGTTGTAATGTGCGTTGTTCAATGCATTTGCATTTTTTGAAACAATCTGACTGGGCATAAAGTTCCACTTTCTTCGTTTATAATTAACCATTTACTATCGCAACATTTTCTGTTATCTACTTGGCAAGTTTTAGAAAATATGGGATTGACCTCAATGCGACCAGTTAAGGTTTCACCGTTCGCTTTCTCTTCTTTAAAATAGTATATTTTGCAGTTTGAGGCTTCTCCTCCTCGCCATGCTAGTTCAAATGCAGCTATATGAAAAAATTTCTTCAAAAGTCCAATTAGCGTATCCTCATCCCATAAATTTGCCATTCGATAAATTTCTGGTTTGGTTAAAGCAACTGAACTTTCTTTCCATTTGTCTATATCAGATTGTAGCAACTTACGTTTAGCATCTCTGGCATCACGAGCTCTTTTAAAAATTAGGTCCGAGACAGAATTGAAGCTGATATTAAATTTTTCAAAATACAGATTCTGCATCATTCTAGCTGTACTATTCCATCCACATCGTCTTTACAACGTATTCTTTATAATCATCCTCATTAACCTTTTCCATGTTGAATGCCCAGTTCATGAGTATATGCGCCACATTTTCCAATGGCAGGGCTTCACTTAAATTGAAACATCCCTCCTTGCTAAAAAAAAACGCTAAATTGGTTCCAAATAGAATTTCTGCATTTTCTGGTGTTGGCGTTGCCATGGTGAAGGTAAATAGAAATATATTCGAAATGTTTCGCCACATTAATTTCTATTTCTTCCTATTTATCCGATAGCAAACGTCATTTTTGACAATTCTCATATGAGTGTTATTTACAGGAGTGGAATTGTCGATATAATATTCATATGAAGTAGAGGCGATTATCCTACGATCGTCCTTACTGCATAATGTAATACAAGTTCTTTTGCATTTGTTTTGTAATAGTGACTAAATTCCTTACTTTCACCCCCAAGTAGGGTAACTCTGCATTTTTGTTTTGTTCTGTGAAACTGGCAATCTGGAACTTGCTGATGCAGGATTGTAGAATCAGTTAATTATTATTCAGAGTATGCTAAGTTTAATTTATTGTGAGTTTTATGTGAGTGTTGTTAATGAATGAAGAATTTTAGTGGTTTTATATAAATACCAGTACCAATGCATTGTGTATTAACAAGTATTATTATTATCATATTAATCTCAATTGTACCGCAAAAAGCTGTAAATTGTCTTAAAACTTTTAGTAAATGCTTGTACTAATAATGTAGAAATAGGTTTGCATAACTCCATTAACAAATTAAACAATACTAATTGATTATTATGTACTTTAACAGCATCTTTTTGTATCTAAGATAGTCTCAAGCGTGATTCTTTACACGTAAAGCATCATTCACGGAAGCGTGATACAGTGCAATATATGTTACTTGCCATAATGTACACATACGAGAGTGTCGTTCTTTCTTGTGGCAGTACACAATATTTTTGACAAATTTGTAACAGTAGGTATGTGTAAAAGCGAACTGAAAGTACTGGAATCGTAGAATCCGATAAACACGGCCGATATCCGTCAATAATAGAAACATTATATGAAAATGAAGCATGGTAACAAAACAAATTATATCAATACCGGCAGTGAAATCCCACTATTGTAGGAAGTCCAAAATTTTTGCCTGCAGAACTGAATATCAGCAAAATGTATGAGCGGAAATGGAAAGGTGTGTTAAAAACAACAAGAAAATTATACATATTTCTGTGTATAAAAATACTTTTACTCGTATAAGTTGAGTTTTCATAAGCCGAAAACGTTCGAAAGTCTGACAGTCGAACAAAAGTCAAAGGAGTTACAAAAATTAAGAATTATTTATATTGTAAGAACAGAGCACGCGAAGTAAAGATGAGTATGTCGATTAAGCAAGAAGAAATCCCCACCACTGCGTTCTCAATTTTGATATGCAAGTTGTGTTAACATTCCTAAAAAGAAAAGCATCTGCTATCTTTTGTAAGAGATAGTTAGCCATTCATAACCTGACGATTTATTATCTGGTGTCTCATCAAGAAACATGCAACTTGTGGACAGAGGTTAATAGAAGACCTGGATCCATTCAAGTTACCACCAGCGCCTGCAATTCCATAAAAGCCTAAACTGATAAAGCTGCTTTTTTATGACAGACAGTTGTCGTAGGTAAACCGTAATCAATATTTTGCCACATCCTGTCTTTATGCTGTGAAAAGCATTGCACATATCGAACGTATTGACCACGTGTTTTATGAGGCTGGGCGCTCTCAACATGAAGGTGACTTAATGCATTCCACTATAGAGCGAGCATACAAATACATTAGCGTGAATGCACCTCCATAATGAAAAGTTTTGTGCTAAATGGCCAGAAAAATACCGTCGCTCTATAAAGTTAATGAATATAATTTTGGTAACTCTATAGATTAGAAAAAAAATGGCAGTACCTATTAACGTCAAAAAATGTTCTGATGGAAGTAATGATGCATGGATGAAATCTAAAATGGATACCTTACCAAAAAAAGAACCAAATTTGATTTTGTTGCTATACGATTTTGATGAAGTTTAAATCAATTGAGATCAAAAAGCGATTAAAAAGAGGAAGAAATAGATCAGGTCAAATTGAGCACTACCAATAGCATACACTGACCAATACCACTTATTGAAGTCAAATTTAACGATTTTATATCGTGCAATGCAGGTGTTATTGCGCGTGATTTTCGTAAGTATACGAATCACTTCCACATGCGAATCGTTTATTAGAATAAAACTTCCATCTTAAATGTGTCTTAGGTATAAGTTGAATTTTGTTAATAAATAATTTAATTTAAAATTTTTATTCATTTGCAGTAGATAGAACTCTCTAATGTGCAGATTTTCAATTTCTGCTGCTAGCTAGAAGACAAAATCATTGAGATCTGAATCAACTCAAGCAGCACATCTCGTGAATTTTTAGTAAACTTGATCTAAAATTAAACGTTATTTTCACCTGTTTTATAACCTACAATTAAATTTTGATAATTTTTCAGGAAAATATAACTTTGAATGTATATTAGCTCAGTAAGTAAATACAGTTAGTAAAAATAGGTCAATTTATTTCTTTAAAATTGACTTGGAGGTTAATTTTATTTCTAGGTAAATATTGGTCAATATTTCAGTGTTAATTTACCAAATATTTAACGTACAATTGACTATTAGGTAAATATTTCTTGTAGAGTATTATAAGTATATTTTACCACTATTTAACTTAACATTTTACCTTCAGGTAATGGTACTTACAGGTGCAAAACAAGTAAAAATGTGTACTTGGTATATTTATGGATTTATTAACTAACTAGTATAATAGACTTGTGGGTCAAATTCGAGGTAAAATTAAAGACTTTTTACCTTAAAGTATAACTACAATTGGATTTTGTAAATCTTTGGACAAATTTATCAGAAAAAAATCTCTATTAGTAAAGTTTCCTCTCAATCTCAAAAATCAACATGACCTGATAGTAAATATTACCTAATTATAGTAAGTTCGTTAAGATCAGGTACAAATCCAAAGTTTTTTGCAATGGTTATGTTAGGTTCGAAAAATGTTATCAAATAATTTTAAACCCAATCTATAATCATCGAGATACCATAGATGTTCCACATTATTGAAACCCGCGAATGAATTGGAAGTGTAACACATATAACATCACAAATTAAAATAAATAGCAAGAATTTGGAGTGTGGAGTTGTGTTGTTAAATTATAAAAAAAATGAAGGTGTGCGGTATCTATTGAAAATTAGCACTAGTCTAATTAATTATTTATATTTGAAATGAAACGTCAAAATTTGATTACTAGATCAGAGTTAATATTAACCCTCTTAGTAATATTCGTCAAATGATCAAATTAAATACTGGAAGTCAAATTTACTTGTTGCAGTGAAATTGACTTGTTTTTGGTAATTTTTCTAGAAGGGGGCCAAGTAGATAAATGATAAATTTACTAATAAGTAAATATAATTAGTAAAGTTTTACTAGACTGCAAGATATATTTACTAGTTGATCAAGGTACAGGGTAAATTTAACCAACAAGTAAATCCTTTCGAAGTCTCCATTGATTACAGCAGAAACTACGTCGCCATTGTATATAGAAGCTTAGCATAATTTAAAAAACAAAAAGCAATTAAATATATCGTTCAATTTTTAATACAACTTGCATTAATAGGAATGCGGTTTTGGCTAAATGCAAAATACAACAAAATTAAAATGTTTTTAAAACAGTTTCATGCCTATTACCCGCTCAAAAAATTTTTTTTCTACGTCCGTTATAAAACTCGCGTTTTTTAAAATTATTTTCCGTTCATAAAGTATGTGATTATTGAATCGATCAAAAAGCGTTAGAAATAGGAAACATAGAAGGGCAGAATACGTTCTAATGCGTTTTTGGAGAATAGTATGAGATATATTACAAGCAGAGATAGGAACCCGGAGGTAGATGTAGACCTAGAGCAGATAGTGATAGATGCAGACTGTGTAAATTTCAGGGAAATATGTAGGTTAGTTCAGAATAGGAAACAATGATGGTACGCGTCTAACCAGTTCCAGGACTGAAGACCTAATGATGATGACAGCACCTTTAACTTCACCTTCACTACAAATTATTAATGCTCAAAATTATACATTTAATATTAGCGTCACTAAGTAAATAAAAATGAATGACGATTTTATCAGATGTAATATAACAAAGTCTTGATAATAGTCGACTATTTTTATTGTGGCTAAATTTCGAGTGTTTTTCTGTTTCAATTTGTCGAGACGTAATTTTGTCATTAACATCTGATTAAAGCCCGAGAGCTTTAGCACGGAGGCTTTAATCTTTGATTGATTAATGACAAAATTACGTCGAAATAAATTATAAAAAAAACCCGAGAAATTTAGTCAAAATAAAAATAGTCGCTGATTTATCAAAGTCGCGTTATATTTAGGAAGATTATTTCTTGAGTCGAGAACAATGTACAAAATTTTAATCTAAACATTCTAAAAAATGTAATTCGGAACACAAAATACAATTTATTTTTAAAAATATTTAACTTGGCCTTTAGTAATTTTGGCGTAACAACAATAATTATACACTACTTGAAATTAAACATACAATTTTTATATGTAACGTTGCCTGTGTGAACAATTTGGGACATCTGATCAGCTTTTGAAGATGTGGCAGGTGTGTTTACTGAATTTTGTCCCCTTAATTTACTAATAATATTTTGGAGATGTTGCTAATTCATCTGAAGGTAGGCCCTGTATGGATGATGAACTAGCATGTTTCGTTATTTGAATTAGGTGTTGTTCCGGTACCCCGGATTTTACAAGTTGAGGAACAGCGGTGGATCTACAAGAGTGATTTGTAATTTTTAAGCGTTTTGTATCTAAACCAATAGACTCTGCTGCCAATTTAGTCCACTTTGAGATTTAATTTTCCAAAATGGGTTTGCTGTCAAAGATAACCGTTGACAAGTAAAATTAGGACCTCTAATATCCAGTAATTTTTTAAATAATCTTACAGGACATCTTTGAGTATTTTGATTGGGTTCAATCCACTTACTGTTCGCGCATTTTTTATTTCCTCCTTTTGTAAAAATTGGATTGTATTCTAGTCTACCCGATTCTGTCGCATCAATTTGGATGTCAAATTTAAAATGTTGAACCAAACGAGATACACCTTCTCCTCCGCGCCATGCCAATTCTACCGACACTATAAAATAAAATTTCTTCTGGAGGCCCTCAGGAGTTTCTTCATCACAACTGTCGACTATCGTATACATATTTTCAATATTTCCTCTTCTCTGGGCATTTTTGCAACTCGCGGTCTTTTTGCGTTCTTAGCATCTCAGGCACTTTTAAATTGTATTCCTTGAAATGGATAAATTATCACATTATATTTATTATAATAAAGTTCTTGTAAGCTTTTAGCAACAAAGTTCCACGTGCATTTTACAGTATACTCTTTATAGTCTTCGCCACTTTCTTCATGTTCCAGGCCCAATCTTTGAGTATACTATTCAATATGGAAATAGGTGTATCTTTATTAAATACATATCTGTGCTCATCGCAAAAATTTTCAAACTGATTCCATGTACTCTTTTTACTTTTTTTTTGTATTATCTGGTACATTTAATGGTATTTTATTATTAATTTCATTGCTATTGTTTGTACCAAAACGATTCATTTTGAAATTTTTATAAATTTGACGTTTATAAATTAATTTTAACATTTGTCAAACGGAATTATGCCTACTTTTAGAAGCGAAAAAAGGACCATGGCAAATACTCGCTGATATTTAACACCAAGCAGTATAGTCGCTGATATTTTGTTTTGATTGGTTTGAATCATGATATAATCGAAAGTGTGATTGGTGATTAGCTTAGGTTTGATAGACCAAAGAAATATTCGAATTTATTTATCTACGGACGTAGAAACATTTTTTTATGAAACTCTTGAGTAAAGTAACTTTTTCCACTCGTAGGAATTGCCGCACTCGACTTCGGCTCGTGCGGTCAAATTTTTCTACTCGTGAAAAAAGTATTACTTTACTCACTTATTGCATAAATTTCTCTTAAAACATGGTAACATTAATATTTTTAATGGGCATTGTACTTTTTTGGACTAACATCATCACGTTTATCAGTGCAGTTGCTTTCGTTCTGATTTTATTTGTTCGATTTGCGGCAATTAGCGGTTCTAAGTTCTGAATTTTCATTCAATTACAACTTTAACTCCATTTATGAAGAGAGACACCTTCTACAACTAATAGGACATGTGGAAGCAGACAACATCGACAAAGCTTTATACGAAATAGAAAGAAGATAACTAAAAATTTACCTAGCAGTGCAACCAACTTATGTTTTGGTTTACAAGCGAGTTATAATATAAGTATTATTGGCCTAAGTTTACATAAACATTAGGTTAATTTTACCAATTGTATGCATTGGCGTCCATAAAAATGTTTTATGCTTATAATTTGAATATGGGCGGGAAGTTTGTAAACAAAGGAAAGGGGATCAGGTAGGGCATTAGTTAAGATGAGAATTGGTGGGAAAAGAAAAAAAAGAAGATGGTGAAAAATAGAAATTTTTGTCTTGAGTGTTATTTTTATTATTAATTAATCTAATTAATTCGGCCAAATCCTACAACTCTAGGTGTTTGGGTGAATATTTAAAATAATGTACAAGATTATGGTTTGTATATTTTTATGATAGTTTTGTATGAAGTGTCAACATAACCTTATTCAACCTCATGAAACAAGAAAATAGCTTAATTAGAAATTGAAGCTTTTGTAGCTTCTAAAAGGGAGCAGGAAGCTCCAGGATTAGTGCCACCTTAAAGAATGTCTTCACCTCAGGGTTCATTAGCCGATTTAAGACAACTAGATGGTATTCAAGGAAGCAGTTTAGGATCATCCCAGCAAGCACAAAATGCTGGCCAGTACTTTAATGTTGTTAATATGTTAATTTAACAAAATGCACAAATGCTGCAAATGTTACTTCAACAACCTCATAATACGGGACCTAAATTTGAAAATAAAGCCGTAAAGAATTTTAATATTATGCCAGATCTATCAAAAACAATTGATAAGTTTACTGGTGAACAAGATTTAAATAGGGCTAGATTTTGGTTACAACAGATAAAAAGCACAGCCTTGCTGCATAATTGGCCCGATTCCTTTATTTTCCAGACAGCCAAAAGTAATCTGGATGGTGCTGCAAAGTTCTGGTCTATCGGAAGAAGCGACGAGTTAACAGATTGGCTTAGTTTTAAAGGTGCATTTCAAAAACTTTTGTATTTGCTCAGAATAAGACCGCTTTATGGAAAAGTATGCAAGGGCGCTTTCAGGCTGCCAGTGAAACTTTTTCGGTTTATTTTCATTCTAAAGTAGCGCTTTGTATGAACCTCGATTTGTCGTTCGATGAGACTAAAGAACAAGTTGCCATTGGTTTGTGGTCTAGGGAATTGAGCAATTTCATTATGTCCAAACATCACATTGATAAAGACACTTTATATCAAGACATAATCAATTATGAACGAATAGTTGATGCTAGAAAATCTAGAATCTGTGAAAGGAAAGAAAAGGTTGATAATTTGAGAAAATTTAGTGTTAAAAGTGAAATGTTTAACCACAATTCTCGGCGAGATGATATAAAATTTAACAGGGCTGCTGCAAGTATGACTTTCCAGCTACACAAGGGGATTCTGCGATGCTTTAACTGCAATAACGTAGGGCATAGCATTGCTCAGTGTAGTAAGCCAGCAAGGCCAAAGGGATCATGTTATCTATGTGGATCTTTGGACCACCAGAAGAGGGACTGCTTAAGGAACAACCCGAAGCCCCATGTCAGGTCAGAAACATCAACCGCCCTTCTTGTAGAACTAAATACCTCAAGAGGTCGATTCTATTTTAGATTCAGGTAGTGCGATATCACTAATAACGTTTGATAGTATAAAAATGTTTAATTTTCAATTTTGTGATACTCCGAACAAAATTTTTGAAGGTATAAATAAGGCTAAGTTAGTAGTGTTAGGGTCAATCTATTTTAAGCTCAAAATATCTGATATAGAACTAGATTTGCTTGTTTATGTAGTTCCAAATGACACTATACCTTACAAGTGCCTTTTAGGACGTGATTTTGTGACACGCGAAGAAATTCAAATATCTTTTGTAGGCAATCAAGTAAAAGTTGTACCAACTTATAAATTAAATGTGAGTGATCAAGCTTCCTGTGTAAATGATGAAATTTTACACATCAATTATGTAGATAATAATAAAATCGATCAGAATATTAACTCTTCTCTGTGTCCAGTGGATCGCCAACGGGTTGTCGATCTTTTTGTAAATAATTATGTTCAAGTCGAAAGACCTATCGAACCCCTAACTAAGTTTGAGATGAAAATGTGGTAGAACCTAACCATGTACCGTTTTTATAAACCACGAAGGTTGTCTTTTGCAGAGAAAAGCGCATTGCAAAAAATGATTAGGGATATGTCCGAAAATGACATCATTAGAAAAAGTAGTTCAGAATATAGTTCCCCAATCGTTTTGATAGAAAAGAAGACGAACGGTTATAGATTGTGTATAGATTATCGGTCACTAAACAAAATTACATTGCGAGATAATCTTCCAATTCCACTAATTGAAGATCAGATTGATCAATTAAGAGACAAAACCTATTTTACGACGTTAAATTTAAAAAGTGCCTTTTATCATGTCAACATGGAAGAATCGTCTATTAAGTATACGACTTTCGTAACTCCGGACGCTCAGTATCAATTTCTAAAAATGCCTTTTAGTTTAAAAAATTCACCGTCGGTTTTTATGCGGTATATACATGCTATTTTTAAGAATATGTTAGAAGCTAACAAACTTTTAATCTACAACGATGACATTCTGATCGCTACTAGCTCGGTGGAAGAAAATTTGGTTATTATGGAAGAGGTTTTTCAGTTATTGGTGCAAAACAAATTAAATCTAAGATTAGATAAATGCTCGTTTCTTAATACCGAAATAACATACTTAGGTTATGTCATAAATGGTTTGTACATTAGACTTAGTGAACAACATCTTAGAGTAGTAAAAAACTTCCCCATGGCTCGTAGCACCAGGCAGTTGTATAGTTTTATTGGTTTAACATCCTACTTCAGGAAGTTTGTGAAAAATTACTCATTAATTGCCGGTCCTCTTTATGATTTATTAAAAAGAGATGTCCCTTTTCATTTTGGCCCGAACCAGATCGAAAGTTTTAACACTTTAAAAGAACTTTTGGTTTTCAAAGCGGTTCTAGCTTTGTATTCTCCAAATGCAAAAACGCAGGTGCACAGTGATGCAAGTTCGTTTGGCTACAGAGGAATTCTCATGCAGAAACAAAGTGAATTCAAGTTTCACCCTTTTTTTTTTATAGCCAACGTACTACGGAAGCCGAATCAAAGCAACATAGTTTTATCTTGGAATTAAAGGCAATTACTAATACTTTAAATAGGTTCCGAATTTACTTAAAGGGAATTCGTTTTAAGATCGTTACTGACTGTCATAGTGTAACGGCAGCCTTGAGAAAAAAAGGATATTAATCCAAAAATAATGCGTTGGAGTATTATTCTTGAGAGTTACGATTATATTTTGGAACATAAAAGCGGTACCAGTATGCGAGGTCCTGGGTTCAAATCCCGACACGGCCGACTGCTTGCAAAATGGCAGGTGAGCATTTTTCACAAAAATTACTCCTTCGTTCGGATGAAAGGTTAAATGGAGGTCCCGTGTGTGAGTGTTGTCACGCACATTAAAAATCCCTATCTTGCCTGGAAGGCAAGGGTTCGGCAAAATTCTAAATTTCCAGGCAACAAAAAACTCGCCTCCTGGCCTATGTAGTACCTTCGGGTGGAAATATAAATGCACGGTATCAGTATGCAACATGTAGATGCGCTCAGTAGGTGTTTTGAGAATGTTCTGATTATCGAAGAAATGACATTTGAAAAAATCTTAGCATAACACAAGGTCAAGATCTCAAAATTTCTGAAATACGACAGTCTTTGGAACAAGCTGAACAAAAGTTGTTTGGGCTTAATAATGATTTGGTTTATAGAAAACAGAATAATTCGCTTTTGTTTTATGTTGCACAGACTATGGAAAATAATGTTATACGAAGCTGCCATGACGAATTAGGACACGTAGGCGTTGATAAATGTTGTGAAGCAATTAAACAAATTTATTGGTTCCCAGATATGCGCAACAAAGTTAAAAGCTACATTTCAAATTGTTTAAAATGTGTTGTTTATTCCCCGACCAATAGACAAAAAATGGGGTTACTTCATAATATTCCAAAGGGCGATAAACCATTTAACATTATACATTTGGACCATTAGAAAGGACTTAAACGGACTCTAAACAAATTTATTCTTGCAGTAGTAGATGGAGCCACAAAATTTATTAAATTATTTGCTTGTAAAACCACTAATGCCGCTGAAGTTATTAAACATTTGAAACAATACTTCGAATATTATAGTAAACCGTGTAAGATTATTACAGATCGTGGTTCAACATCTACTTCAAATGCATTTTCAGATTATCTGAGTCTGAAAATATTTTGCATGTTCTTGTGGCAACTAGAGTACCACGGGCGAATGGTCAAGCAGAACAACTCAATCGTACGATTATTCCTATGGTCGCTAAATTAACGGATGCACCAGATCAGTGGGACCAAACACTTACCAAAGTTGAATTCGCGGTTAATAACACAATTAGCAGGTTTACTGGTCAAATCCCGGCCAAGTTCTTATTTGGGATGCAGCAAGAGGGTGCAGTCAGCGATGATTTGAAATACTTTCTTACTACAAAAAGTTATAAACATGAAAACATTGACGAATTGCGCAAAGGGGCAAGCAAAAAAATTGAAAAGTGCCAAGAATACAATAAAACCTATTATGACCTTAGACATAAAGTACCTAAAGTATACGATATTGGCGATTATGTCATGATCCCCAATATAGATGTAACTCCTGGCGTAAGTAAAAAGCTTTTACCCAAGTTTAAAGGGCCGTATGTCATTCGGAAAATTTTACCAAATGATGGTTACGTTATTTCTGACATTGAGGGTTTTCAAGTCACACAAAGACCATTTGGAGGAATCTTTGAGACAGATCACCTTCGTTTATGGGTAAAATTTCCAAACTAAGGGGGTGGGGGTAGAGCATTGTACCTACCTAATTTTGGTTTTTAAACTTACGTTGTACACAAATTTTATGCTTCTTATGTGGCTGGTTGGGATTAAGGAGATGATATAAATATGCTATTATAGGGAAGGACCAATTGCTTTTTGTAGCAATAACAATAGCGGTGGAGCGGTTATGTAATAATTAAAAACAACTACACCAAACTACTTACTAAAGGGTATAAATACCTTTTATCCTGTGCCGCTGTGGGCAATAACGTTCACACACAAAAGCTTTCGACGGACCACCAGTAACACGCACAATTTGGTGTCGGAGTCGCTTTCAAAAGCTCTCATACAACCGGCTTCTGCAAGGGTTCGAATGCGACTGTGTTCTTCAACGCACTTCCACTGTCGGTATATAAAATGTTTCACTCAAACTGTAGGGTGAACGCACTGATGGTATTTATTGTCACAAATACCGAATTGTTCGATGATGACGTAACATACCGCCCACCAAATTCATAGAATTTTGAAAAGGAGGGAAGTAGGTTGGGTGAAGGAAATCACATGGGATTTGACCTTGCTAGGAAAACAGGTAACGAAAGATAGGGTGGTACACTACAGCGAGCGATATTACCAACTATGCAAAAAAATTAAAATATATATGTAAATAAGCAAATATGTAAAAATAATATACTACTATACATGTAAGAAATGTGTATATACATCTAAACATAAAATAAAATTAAAATACCGGTAGCGGTGCTAGGTTGACCAAAGGTCGTTTTAATGTGCCATGTGCAGTTTTGACTTCAGCGACACGTATAATACCGTCCGCACCGGGAAAAGTATTAATAATACGACCAAACTTCCATTGAAGTGGAGAAAGCTGGTCGTCCTTGATGAGGACAATAGTGTCCTTTTCGACTTGTCGGACACCTACCTTAGAGTGCCATTTAACCTTTGATTCAGAGTATGTAAGTACTCATGGCTCCAGCGAGCCCAAAAGTCTTGGTGGAGTTTTGCAGGAGTTTCCACCTGCTTTTAATGGTAAAACGTTGGTTGAATGGTCCTCATCTGGTGGTGCAGAAAGAGGCTCCATAGTTAGGAAATGACCTGGTGTTAGGCAACGCAAGTCATTTGGATCCGAACTCAAAGCGCAGAGTGGCCTTGAATTTAGAACAGATTCAATTTGTGTAAGAACTGTGTAAAGTTCCTCAAAGGTAAGTTTTGTTCGCCGATTACGCGAGCTAGGTGTGTCTTTACCGACTTAACACCGCTTTCCCACAAGCCACCGAAGTGAGGGGCGCTAGGTGGATTAAACGACCACTTTATCTTTTCTGAGGTTACTGCACTATGCAGATAACTCATAAGCTGACGATAGGCACCTACAAAATTAGTACCGCAATCGCTAAATATTTGAGAACAGCGTCCTCGACGTGCTATAAATCGTCGCAAAGCGGCAAGAAACGAGTCTGCCGACAAATCCGACACAAGTTCAATATGTGCTGCCTTAGTGGCAAAACAAACAAAAATACAAATATAGGCCCTAAGAGTTTTAGAGGCTCGCAGGCGGTTAGCCTTTATTAAAAGAGGGCCAGCAAAATCAACACCAACAATACTGAACGGTTTGATTTGGGTAATACGTGCTGCCGGTAGGTCTCCCATAGGAGGAGTTACCAGGACCGGTTTGGTACGAAAACATCTATGACAGGATGATAAATAATTTCTGATTGAATTTTTAATAGAAAGGATCCAGAAATTCTGTTGGATAAGATACGCTGTGGTATTAACACCGGGATGGTAATATCTTTCATGAGTTGACCGAATGATAAGTTCGGTTAATCGGTGCCGCTGAGGCAATAACGCAGGAAACTTTTCGAAATAGGAAAGCGAAGAATGTGTCAAGCGCCCACCTACTCTTAAGATGTTTTGTGGATCGACAAATGAAGAAAGTTTTCGCAAGCTTTTAGGTAACTTACGGTTTGCCTTGATCGAAGCTATTTCCTTTGAAAATGTAACATTTTGTACATGCCGGACGATAACCATGAGAGCATTGTGTAATTCAATGTCTGTTAAGGGACCCGTATGACGTTGAGCCATGGGTTTAGAAAATCTATAAATGTAAGCCACGATGCCTTGGATTTTATATAACGTTGAAAAACGACTTAGTAGAATGTCAATGACGTTTGGATCTGTTTGAGCGACAAATGTTAGGATCTTCTTTTCCGTAGTTACCTCAGCAATTGAGGTTGACAATGTTGGTTGAGGCGGCCACGAGTCACTAGTGTAGTGAAGCCATTCAGGCCCCGCCCACCATAGCGAACATGAAATAACCGCGCTTGGCATTAATCCCCGAGATGCAGGATCAGCCGGATTATGCGAAGATTTAATATAAAACCATCGGCTAGGTGCAATGATTTCTTGAATGTGGCTAACACGGTTTGCCACAAAAGTTTTCCAACGAAAAGGTGGAGAACGTATCCAAGTGAGAGCGACCGTAGAATCACTCCACGCTGAAACATCGGAGATGTCAATCAAGCCTTGATAAGACCGAATGGTAAAAGAAAGTAAATCGGTTAATAAAACGGCGGCACATAATTCCAAACGTGGAATTGAAATGCGCTTAATTGGAGCTACTTTTGTTTTAGCGGTTACAAATTGTACAGTTATTTCTCCAGTAGTTTGATTTATGAACTGAAATACACTACCGCTGCATACCCTACCTCGCTAGCATCGCAAAACCCATGCAAATGACAAGTAAAAGGATCCGAAGGGGGTAAACAACGTGGTAACTTTAATGACGATAATAACGGCAACTCTTCTTGATACTGCTGCCATTGAGACGAAATGTCTGCTGGTGGGATGTCATCCCAATTTAAACCTAACATCCACAGATGCTGGATTAGGCGTTTTGCAAAAAGTGTTAGTGGGGCTAAAATCCTAATGGATCATATATTCTGGCAACTTGCGAAAGTATGTTGCGCTTTGTACATATTGGGTTTAATGGTTTAACCCGAAATGAGAAAATATCTTCTGTAGGTGACCATTGAAGACCTAATATTTTTATTGATTCGTCAGAATCGAAATCGAGAGAAGTATATTGGCAAAATCTGACGGAATGCCTTCCAAAATAGAAGCTGAATTAGAACTCCATTTTCGAAGTTCAAAACCAGCCAAATGCAAAAGTCGAATAAGTTGATCTTTAATTTCGCGGGCCGATTGTATAGAATCTCCACCGGCGACGAAATCATCAATATATAGATTTGACCGTATAGCCTCAGCGGCTAACGAAAACCTTTTGCCTTCGTCAATGGCTAATTGCTGAAGAGTTTTTAATGCTAGATAAGGCGATGACTTAATACCATAGGTCACTGTATTAAGCTGATAAGTCTGAATGGGTTCTTCTGCGGAGAACCGCCAAACAATTAATTGAAACCTTCGATGTTCTTCGGTAACCAAAATTTGTCGATACATTTGGCGAACATCACAAGTAAAAACGAAACGATGAGAGCAAAATTTAAGTAAGATTGACGAAATGTCATTTTGGAGACTAGGTCCAGCCAATTGAGTGTCATTAAGTGACACGTTGTTTTTAGCCTTTGCAGAGGCGTCAAAACCACACGAATTTTAGAAGTATGACCTTCCTCTTTAAACACAGGGTGATGGGGTAAAAAATAATTATCGTTCCCAACGGGCGGAGAATCGAGTAATGCCATATGACCCGCATCAAGATAGTCCTGCATGAAATTGTTGTATTGGGCGCGTAGCTCCGGTTGAGCATGCAATTTGCGCTCCAACGAAAATAGTCTTTTTTTAGCCATGTCAAAGGAATTATCAAAACGGGCAAAGTATCGTTGAACGGTAACGCAACAATAAAACGACCGCTAGGGTCACGAGAAAACGTGTTTTCAAAAATCAAGTCTGCCTTTTCTTCTTCCGGAGAAGTATAAGGCTTGGATGGCAACTCTTCTATCTCCCAAAACCGCCTTAGGGTCTGGTCGATAGGATCTTCTACAGAAGTAAAAATGCTTGGACAGTATCAGACTGCAAGCTTTTGTGGGACCAATAATAGTCCAACCAAAATTGTATTTATGGCGGCAGGCTGAAGAAATTTGCCATGTATAACACCGCCATTGATGATGAACGGATAAACATCTGCTCCAAGGAGCATGTCAATAGTTCCTGGAGAGTTCCAGGTCGGGTCTGCAAAGTGCAGGCCGCATAAGTGTTCCCAATTATTAGGAACTTCAACGCTAGGTAATTTGCCAGATATTGACGAAAGCACAAAAGTTGTGACTTCTAGAGATTTTTCAGAGTCTAACATAGAGCGAATGGTGCAGCTGACGGCACCCTATTGACTGCTGAAGTTGTCTGCAAGTCCATAAATCGGAACTTAAGAACGTATGCGTGGAAGCCAAAGTTTGCTCACGCAATCGTCTCGAATAAAGCTAGCTTGAGAGCCAGGGTCTAAGAGTACCCTGATCTGTTTGTATCTACCAGACCGGTCTTGAACTTCCACAACAGCAGTGGAGAGTAAGACAGTAACCCCAAGATTTGAATTCGTCTGTGAAGACAAAACATTTGCCGGAATAGGAGAGGCTGACTGCGTCCTATTGGCATTTTATGCATGTGTGTAGCGATCGGTTCAGCTGAACGGCTAGAAGCAGGTTGCGGTTCAAAATGTAGCAAGGTATGATGCGGCTTGGCGCAAGTTCGACAGGAATTATAAGATTTGCATTGCATGGACGCATGGTCTGTTCGTAAGCAATTTAAACAAAGGCGTAAGCGTTTGACGATGTCGAAACGTTCTGTCGGAGTTTTCTTTAGAAACGATTGACATCTGTAAATTAAGTGATTGCCCTTGCAAGAAGGACAATGGTGCGAAAATGAATTCTTTGAGTCACTGGAGCTACTTGGTGTGTCCAGTGAGACTACGTTAGAAGAAACTCTTGGTTTAAATTGAAACGCTGAGGATTTCTTAGGCACTGATGTGTGAGATGTATGGACAGTCGTCGAATAAGAAACAGGTGCGGTTGAAGAAAAGGTTTCAACGCTGCACATTGTTGAGTTAAAAAATATCTCAAATCATCGAAATTGGGTATTTGCTTCGGATCCGATTGGAGTTCGAAGCGTTTTCTAGTGAACGGATCGAGTTTTTCTAAAATACAATCGACCAGAATAAAGTTCCAATGTTCCGTGGGAAACTTTAAGTTAGTTAGAACAGCAAGGTTCTCTGAAAAACAATCAATAAGTGCCCTAAGTTTCTTAGGGTCTTCTGATTTTAAAGGTGGAAAGTCTTTCATAGCTTTCCAATGCAAAGTTGCCAATAAACGCGGGTTGCTAAATCGCTCACGCAAAGCGTTATAGGAAATAATAAAGTTATCTCCCGAAATGGGTACCGATTTAATGATTCTCAAAGACTCCCCGGTACAGCAACTGATAAGGTAATTTAATTTTTCGATATTGGACAGCGACGCGTTATTATAGACCAGACTGTCAAATAAATCGATGAAAGATGAAAAACTCAGTTGCCTCATTGTTAAAAAGTGGGAGTTTTAACGGTAACAATTTTGATCCCGAGCTGCTTGGAGCATTTTCAATGATTTGTGCCCGCGTTTCTTGCATCGTTTCGAGATGCAGCAGTATGCAATAATAAGCGGAATCTACTTCCTTCCGTAAAGCGTTGTAATTTAATAATTCTGCCTCGTCACAGGAGGCTAAGACAGCAACTAAAATTGTATTGAAATCTCTGTAAAGGTCATTTACGCCCCTTGTTTGAATAAGGAACAACGTTTTTAAAGTTGGGTCACTTTGTATAGCGTTACTAAGCTCAAACATTTCTATAATACGTGTTTTCAGTACTTCTAGTTCTACTACATGTGCCTTCTTCGGAGCCATAGTGACTGTTATTTTGAAAGATCTACAATAAAATGTTGTAAAACGGTACCGGTCAGATGTGCGATGAGAAATATTAAAATATTATGGGTTGTTGGTCAAGGCACTAAAAATGTCAAATAGCGTATAAACCACTAAATCACGTTTTATGACTATTAGCCTGCAATGTGGTCTTAAAACGAGACGTCGAAAACAAAAGTTTGTCAAACAAAGCGTGAAGATAAGATTTACAGCTTACGGTTACGGTCGGCCTTTACCCTCAAAAGATCACAGGAACGTTTAAACATGTGGCTTAACATATTTGCCAAAAGATGCAGCTTTACAACCTTATTACTCCTGCAAATGTATTAAATATTTTACGTTGTAAACCGACTGAAAGGGTTGTCATACAAAACGTGCAATAGCTTTTAAATACAAAGCAAATCCCTTTCCTTTCTTATTTAAGAAGTATAAAGCGACAATAATTTTCAGGTTGCTGTGTGCTTTATATACCGCTAAAATATATTTAAAACTGAAAACTAACAGATTTGATGCTAAAGTATTTGTTTGTAACTAAACGGCGAAATCGCTTATTTAATTTAACGAAAGTATGTAGCTAATATTGTACATATTTTACCCGCTAAATATGGAGCTTGAACACAAATTTAAAAGCTAAAATAGTTACTTAAAAGCTCGCTGAAATGCAAAATGATATTTAATTTAGGACATGCGTATACCATAGGACTGGTAAATTCGGATCGACTTATAGGACCAATGGCTTGTTGGGATTAAGGAGATGATATAGATATGCTAATTACATGGAAGGACCAATTGCTTTTTGTAGCAATACCGATTGGCGGTGGAGCGGTTATGTAATAATTAAAAACAACTACACCAAACTACTTAATAAAGGGTATAAATACCTTTTATCCTGTGCCGCTGTGGGCAATAACGTTCACACACAAAAGCTTTCGACGGACCACCAGTAACACGCACGATTTGGTGTCGGAGTCGCTTTCAAAAGCTCTCATACAACCGGCTTCTGCAAGGGTTCGAATGCGACTGTGTTCTTCAACGCACTTTCACTGTCGGTATATAAAATGTTTCACTCAAACTGTAGGGTGAACGCACTGATGGTATTTATTGTCACAAATACCAAATTGTTCGATGATGACGTAACATTATGCTTTTAGTTTTATTATTACCTTATGTATTTTGAATAACTCATGGCACTTGATCACTTAAGTACTTACTTTATGATTCTGAGAAACTTATGTTTATATCTAACTTAGGATGAGTCGATTATATATCTTAGTATGTGAATGTTAGGGTTTTTTTAGTCAAGTGTTAGCAAGAGCAAGGACGCTCTTATTTGTCAGGTTGGCCGAGCTGTAGGCATTGGCGTCCATAAAAATGTATTATGCTTATAATTTGAATATGGGCGGGAAGTTTGTAAAGAAAGCAAAGGGGATCGGTAGGGCATTAGGTAAGATGAGAATTGGTGGGAAAAGAACAAAAAGAAGATGGTGGAAAATAGAAATTTTTGTCTTGAGTGTTTTATTTTTATTATTAATTAATCTAATTAATTCGGCCAAATCCTTATTTAGTCAACTTACTCATCAGTAATTTTACCTACTGGTTAAATGTACTTAATGTTAAGTAAATTTGACTCGAATTTTAAGCAAAAATTTTCTCCGTTTAGTAAAGATAACGTAATAATTACGTAAACTTTACGCAATCGCAGGTAAATAAAGGTGTTCGCCGACTTAAATTTAGGTAAAGTTTGCGTAAAATTTACTTGAGTGTGCTACTTGGGAATGCTATGTCAAAAGGGCAAATATCCATATTTGGTTGTTTTTCTTCTTTCTTAACTAATTGGAGTTAGGTTTCTTTATCACATTACTAAATACACTTTTATACTTTCATTAGATTATTAGCAGAATCTTCAGTGGTACGCAAATCAGTCGCAACAACACTTCAAACGTAACACTTGCTCTTATTGTACATTTTGTAAAATGGCCAGTTTGCCTTTTTAACTAAATACCGACGATATGATTTTAGCAAAAACTGCTAAAACTAATCGTAAAAATAATTTATAATTAAAGTTGTTAAAAACATCATTTATTTCTTTACTAAACTAATTTTCTGTAAAATTATACGACAAAGAAAATTATGATTTTCTTTTTATATCTATTAGTAATTAATTGCAAGGACGTATTACCTTATTATTACCTTAATCTCATAAACATAATATTTGCACCTGTAGTTAAAAGTTAACTTGCAAATAAACAAATGCGATTACTTGTCAAGGTTATTAATGAAGTGATTCACGGATCTACAAATTAACGAACAATATAATATGATACCGTGTACGAATAGAATATTGTTTTTGTTTTTTAATATACTTCTATAGGTCAGTATAAATCTTACTTCCTATAACACTGATAGCGCAACCTATTTTATATAGATTACAAAAAGTTTCGCTATCTGTGCCAAAATTCACTAATTATAAGTAAATCAGTTCCATAATTCCAAAGGTGGCAAGAGTACAATCTGAAGACTGAAAGAAAGCGACAGATTTAAAAGACCTTACATGTGATTTTTCCAATGCTCCACCCGAAGGTACTATATTGGCCAGGAAGCGAGTTTTTTTTTACCTGCAAAATTTTGAATATTGCCGAACCCTTGCTGTTCCAAGCAAGGTAGGGATCTTTAACGTGCGTGATAACACTCACACCCGGGACCTCCATTTTACCTCTCATCTCAACGAGGGCGTATTTTTGTGAAAAATGCTCGCTTAACATTTTTCAAGCGGACCGTGTCGGGATTCGAACCCGGGACTTGGGCGTGGTAGTCACACGCATCCCAACTACGCCACGGAACCGCCTTAGAGGAGAGTATCCTACGGAATTGTACAGAAAATGGCCATAACTTTAGGGGAGTACATATGGAACTCCGAAACGAGCTTGACGGGAATAACGTCGACGGACTTCAAAAAGAAACCTATGAGGTCAATAAAGTAAAATGGAATTTTAATACTCTGGCTACTCCTCGTATGAGAGGGAGCTCGGAAAGGTTAATTCAGTCAATGAAAAAACACTAATTCTAAAAAGTGATTATTCCTGTTCGCCAACTCAAGGACGAACTACTAGGATGTCTGGTGATAGAAGTGGAAAATATTATTAGTTCTCGCCCGTTAACATACGTTCCTTTGAAAACCATTTCCTGCTAGCTAGTTTCAATAGCTTAAACCAAATGGCGAATTTACGGACGGTTTAATTCTACGTAAAAACTGGAATTTTTCCCAAGCATTGGCAGCTTCCATTTGGAAGTGATGGGTGTATTTACCTGTCCTTATTAGACGTATCAAGTAAAACCTATAGAAAAAAAGGACATTATCATTGTAGTTGATGAGAAGCAACCAGAACACTTCACGACAAGGAATTGGCCTAAATGTTAAACCAAGTTCAACAGACTATTGTAAAAACAACTGATGGAATACTCCTCCGATGTGCATCAAACTAGTTGGTAGACCGATCTATAATATTTGACTACCGTGAGATAGATTGTTACTGCTGCAGGTTCACGTAGCAGTGTGTTGATTTGTTATAATATATTTGTTGTTTAGTTTAAAAAAAGAAAATCTATAGTAGTTTTCCTTTGGCATATTTCTAAAACAATTCAAAGACATATATTTGTAGTGAAAAACTATGTATTTATTAGTATTGTAACGTTTTTAAAGAACTCCTAGTCTATTATGCAATATTACAGTCTGTCCGCATACTATAATAGTATTGATGTTTACTTACAGAATAAACATAAGTAGGGGTTGAATTTTACGCAATATCCAGGGTTCTGCAACAGTGCATGGTTCTTTTATAGCTCTTACAAACTTGTTAGAAATTTCGTTCTTCTACAGAGCTTTAGTATTCTCCAAACGCTTTTCAGGAAATATTTTCACTAATAGTGTGATCCAAAAAAGTGTGCCACTTTCGATTTTTGTTTTCTAAAGGAAATGCCCTACACATTTTTTTGTTTTTTGGTTCTCCCGAGATTCTTTAAATATTTCTATAATACTATCAAAATCGGTTCAATATTCTCAGAAAAAAAAAAATATTTAAAAAAAAAAGATTTTGTACCAATGAGTTTGCAATCTTTAAAAAATATGAGAAATATTTTGAAATCGAAACTGAGGAGGAAATTTATTTGAGAAGGTCTCTAGATGTCGCCGATTTAAATATTTCAGATATAGGTTTCACAGGATGTCCAGAATTAAGTGTTATTTTTTCGCAATTCAAAGCAAATTTTCTCTACCTTTTCAAACGGAACATCTAGTATATTTTTTCACACATCAATCAGGTATTAAAAAACAAACATTTTTTGTTCTTAACACTTTTTTAATATTTCTAATGGTTTCGTAGTTATTTGTTAAAAACGCACTATTTATTACTATTTTTGTACACAGCAAATTTATTTTTAAAACACTTACTGTCGAAAAAAATACAATATTAAACAAACTACACAACAAATAATACTTAGCAAAATTACAAACAACGCTAATAAAACAACAATAATAAATGTTCAAAATGCCTTCCACCTTGATTCAGACATTTCTCTACGAGTGCTCTAAAAGATTTCTCAACACTACACAAAACTGCCGGTGTAATATTGGCAAATGCATTTATAATTCTTGGTCTAATGTTTTCTACAGTAGTAGGTGGGTCCTTGTACACAACTTCTTTTACATATCTCCATGGAAAGAAATCAATCTTCGTCATGTCTGGGGATCAGGCAAGCCAATTAACAGGTTCATTTCTTCCAACCCATCGTTCAGGGAAAATAGTATTAAAATATCCACTTACTTCCAGCGAAAAATGTGCCGGTGCTCCATCTTGTTGTAGCCATGTCTGGTTCCTGATATGCCTTGACACGCTTATAAGCAAGCCGGGTAAACCATTTCGCAAATAATTTAAGTACATTTGCCCGGTAAAATGACCGTGAAAAAAGTGTGGGCCTATTACTGTTTCACCAATAATTTCTCCACATACATTCAGTGACCATTGATGTTGACGATCAGTCTCCCCTATTAATCGGCCATTTTCCGTTGAATAATAATGAAATTTGTGACGGTTAACATATATCCGCTCCTGTTGAAAGTAGCTTCAGCAGAAAATAAAATTTCCGTAAAAAACGAATTGTTTTCTTGCAGCTTTAGCGTTGCCCATTTGCAAAAATCGACACGTCTCTGAAAATCAACATCGGTTAGACTTTAGTGAGGTTGAATGTGATATGCGTGATAATGATGTTTTTATAATTCGCTGCACCGATCTTTCACTTATACCAGTAGCAAAACCAAGATCTTTTTGTGATTTTGTAGCATATTCTATTGCAGATTAAAGCACCGCAAATTGATTTTCTTCGTTGGCGATAGGTTTCGATCATACTTCTTTGTTGTAAATTACGCTTCCTGTTTTGAAAAATTGTTCTAACACTCTTCTAAAACTGATTTTTTTGGAATGTCTTCTTTCGGGATATCGGCTAGCATAACGTTTGCTCGCTAAAAGACAATTTCTTTCATTTTTTCCTAAAACAAAAAATCATATCCACTAATTCATTTTTAAAATTTAAGTAAAACGAGTACACAATGAACACACAGTAATAAAACTAAACCTAATAGGTAAATCTTGAATTTCTGCATTGACACTTAACAACACAACAAATCAACTTTTTCCAAAGCTACCTTTTCTGGAAATTCTTCAATGTAAAGCATTTTTTTGTTTTGGCATATATCTTCGAAACCATTAGGAATATTAAAAAGTGTTAAGAACAAAAAATGTTCAGTTCTTAATACCTGATTGATGTGTGAGAAAATATACTGGGTGTTCCATTTGAAAAATTTGCTTTGAATTGCAAAAATAATAACACTTAATTGTGGACACCTTGTGAAATCTAATCTGAGATATTTCGATCAGCTACAACTCGAGACCTCGTCAAATAAATTTGCCACTCAATTTCGATTTCAAAATATTTCTCATATTTTTTAAAGATTTTCAAACTCATTGGTACAAAATTCTTTTTTAAATATTTTTTTTTGGTGAGAATATTGAACCGATTTTGATAATATTCTAGAAATATTTAAAAAATCTCGGGAGAATCCAAAAAACCAAAAAAAATATGTAGGTCATTTCATTTAAAAAACAAAAATCGAAAGTGGCACACATTTTTGAGCCACACTGTATAAGTGAAAATATTGTCATGATTAGCAGTCTAGGGAACACTAAAGCTCTGTAAAAAACAAAATTCTCAAATTGTGGCTATAAGAGCTATTAAAGAACCACGCACTGCTGCATGACCCCGTATAACGCCTTAATATTATACGCCAAATTTATAACGATCTCTAAGAACCTGCTTTAACGTACGTTTAAGTGACAATATTTTCATGATTAGCAGTCTAGAGTACACTAAAGCTCTGTAAAAAACAAAATTCTTAACATGGTTGCTATAAGAGCTCTTAAAGAACCACGCACTGCTGCATGACCCCGTATAACGCCTTAATATTATACGCCAAATTTCTAACGATCTCTAAAAACCTGCTTTAACGTACGTTTCTTATCGTCTGATAATACCAGACGAGACGTAACAAAAGCGATCATATTCAACTATCAGACGAATTAAAATTAGTATTTCTTAATTTGAAGCACGACTGGCGAATTGCTTTGTTGTAGATAGGATGAATGTCCTACAGAAAATATATCTTTCCATTCTAGTCAACGGTTCGTATAAAATAAATACAAAATTTCATTATCATATCTTTTTTACAGCGCATTTAAGTAACAAAATTTTTAGAAATACCGTTGGTGTGGTTTAATATTATTAAAGTTTTACCTAATTTAAGGATTAGCAGCTTTAGAAGTATAACACTCTTAGAAGTAATATTATCATGGTTTTATATTGCTAAAGATTGGCTATTAGTTTGTAAGGAGATTCGAGATCTTATGTATTATTCTTAAAAAACTTATCCCAAAGCCTCGAAGATTGTGGAATACGTGAATTATACCTGTTTCTGGTTTGTTAGAAAGTAAGGTTTCTTCAATTAACGGGTAAGTTAAGATGTTATTTTATTTGTTTGTCGAACTGAAAACACCTGGAAGTTGTCTGATAATCACTAGAATTGCCCTGTTGTTAGACATTTGTTTTCAAGGATTTTATAACATTCTTAATGCACGTTTATTTAAAATGTTTTAGGACCAGAACCATCATAAAAAATTTATTAAAAGTAACTAGTTTGTAGTGTTTGTTTCTAGAGAGCAACCACGGTATATTTGACAACTTTTATTTGCATATGTTGCAAATTTGATTTTTAAAAATTGATATTAAAATTAACTTAAAAACCTTGTATTAGTGCATTTTTATATTGGAAAGTATTTCCGTAATTAAATTTAAAGTAAGATTTTGTTTTAAAACCTCACATGTAAATTTGTAAAGAAGTAAACCTGATTTTCATATTTGAATCACTGTTAATTCCGTACATTTGGTTATAGATTTAAAATATACTATTAAATATTTTGTCCTATATCATGTATTATAAAAATAATTCTATTCACTAAACTAGACCTTTAATACCTCAGGCTTATTAAATTTAGCCTTAAAATTTTGGTTTAAACATAAAGCGAAGTTAGATGCGATTTAGCTCAGTAATTTAGAACTGATATCCTCCAAAAACTTCAAACAACGAGAGTTCTTTATGTATTCACTTTTGACAAGTTTATTATAATTTTTGATTTTGTTTAATTATGAAATTTATTTAAACAGTTAGTATATATTTTTAGGCGAGTACACATTTTTTGTAGAGATGATCTTGAACTACGAGTGTTTATAGTAAAATGTTAAAACCTTTAGAGGTTCACTTAAATATTATTATCTATTTTATTATGATGCTGAGACGCAAACTTTTGTCTTCATTTGTATAATAATAACTGGTTTTTATTTCAGGCTTACCCTGCTCATAGTCAATTTTTGTTATTAGGGGTTTCTACACCATCCCTAGAGTCAAAACAACTGGTGTTTAAGCGGCTAACTTTAATTCTTTTACATCTTAGTTTTACAACGAATCTCCCGGCTCATCACTCTAGTGCTGGACTAAAGTCCAGAATTAGAAAATAGACCTTTATCATGTTAGACATGGGCAATAGCAGTGAGGTCAAACTGTGAATACGTATATTCAATAGAAAGTGTTATACTTGCTCTTACATTTCACTAATACGTTGCGGATCGGCACTCGCTCAAAAGGGGCGTTGTCTGATAAATACCTTCTTACCTCTCTTTGTACAAAATATCTGTTACAATCTAGTTCCAAAAACAGTCCCTCTAATTCCAGAGATTATCCTACACCTATTTTTACAAAAGTAGGAATACTAATGCACTGTAGAATCCACTGTCAGATTAGGAAATACCTAGAAGTACACAGTAGTCATCATCATCATTCAGTCTTCAGTCCTGGAACTGGTTAGACGCGTACCTCCATTGTTTCCTATTCTCAGCTAATCTACTCATTTCCCTGAAATTCACACAGTCTACATGTTTTACTATCTGCATGCAATATTCTGATCTAGGTCTACATCTCTTTTTTCTATATCTGCCCTTCTATTTCTCTTATTTTTCTTTGTTTCCGACAGATATCTTTATTACACTGCTATTTTTATTACGTCTTTGTTATTAACTTTATCTATCCATGCTGTCATCATTATACATCTGAAGCATAACATTCCGAAAGACTTCTTTGATTTCCTGTCTGCTTCTCCTACTGTTCCTACTTCATAAGTGTTCACATATGCTTCCAGCGCTTTTGTCCAAGTTTCAATGTTTGTTGTCTTCGAACATATCCGCTGTTCTTTTTTGTTAGATACAATTCGATTCCCCTTCTGTTGTTTTGTAGATATATACCCTATTTCACCGATATTCAGTGGTATGTGAAGGGGATTAAATAGTCCGTGGCTACCAATATTCCCCAACACTTGAACATTGGCCGAATTAATAGTTTTCCAATAAATCACCCCGCACAATCAATATTAGTTGAAACTATTGCAAAATTAACACCTGTAGTTGTTAATAATAGTCATCAGGTTTAAGTGCAATTATTTTTTCGTCATTAGGTATTCCGTCTTCGAACAGGTTGGCACATACCTCCACTAATTTCTATTTTGAGCTAGCCTACGTAATTCCCTGAAATTCCAACTGCCTGGATACAGCTTGGTTTCGCTTCTACACAGTGTCCTATCTGTTTTCTCATAACTATCTCCACACCTCAATTTCCTTCCTCTGACCCTGTGTGAATTACCCTGCGCTCTGCGCTCCAAATATCTCCCGCCTCTAGCCACTGAACTTCATTGATCCCTACTGTGTCTAATGCTAACTTATCCATTTCAATTTTCAAGTTCTCTAGCTTACCTACTTGCTTCATGCTTTTGACATTCCATGCTCCGACTCGCAGAATGTTCACGACTCTTTCTTATACTTTCCGATCACATCCCTGGAAGTAGTCCCTTCCCGGAGATCCTAATGGAGACAATTTAAACTCTGCAATTTTTTACCCCCAGAGTAATCTAGAACTTCTTGAGGGTGCAGGTTCATTCAGAACGGACACATTAGTACAGCGTAGAAAATGTGATTATTTCTTTTCAAATCTTTAGAGTTACGCCCTTATTTTAAGTATATTGATTGTAGAGCTTAATGAAAAATAAAACTGTTTTCAAGAAATTGCGTAATCAATTTTGTATAATTATATAATTTTAGATTTTATGGTAACTTTTTTTTTCGATTCGTTACAAGTCTCGCCTTCATCTTTAGGTCTTGTTTAATAAAAAAATTTAACTGAAATATGATCAGTTTAAAAAATATTTTATATTAAATATGATGCTGAAAAATTGGATACGGGCCTCAAAGCTAAAGGTCAACATTATGCACTAAACTGTGTTTTTAATTGTCTTTTTTGAATTTTTTTTGTACAACAAACTATTTTATTTTTTATTTGTAAATGCAGTGTTTGTTAGAAATTTATTTCCATTTTTAAGTTAGAATTTATGGAATACATCATCTTTAATTAATGACTTATTACATGATTATACATATAAAATACTACAAACCTATTGTTCTTTCTTATAGTTCAACTTCCATAATAATTTTTCTTTTCAAAATGGACTACCATATACAATTTTCTTACCATATGCAGATCTATGTATTAATTAATTAGTACCTATTATTTAAGTGAAAGGTACAAAGCTTCTACATTGTTCTTGTTAAGTGATGTAAGAAATTATAATAACAATAACCCTTTTTTTATTTTTCTGAACCTTCATTTATTGAAGGTTAGTAGTTTGTTACAATACCAAGGATTGTAATATCATAGGGTGATTAAACTTTGATTCAGTAGTAAGGTAGTCAAGTTTAACGAACAATTGCCGTCCCGTAATTGTCGAAGCTTATTAGATAATAAGAAAATTATAGCAAATAAATGGAATCAATTTGGTCAAAGTTATTGCAAATATCCTTGAATGCTTTATTTGGTATTAAAATTTAATTGAGAAAAAGAAGTCTAAAGTAATAAAAGAAACCTAACCATACCACTAAAGTTTTTGTTAAGCACTGTGGAATTAATTTGTTTTGGTAAAATTGTATGTATAAATTTAGATTTAATTCAATCATTATAAAATTTCAAAGTATATAGATAATGCAACACTTATTCAAATGTCAAAACCTTAAATTAAAATCGAACTTGAATTTGATCCAAGTAAAATTACACAATTATTGTAAATAGTTCTATTATTGTATTCTTCACAAATGTCCATTTTACACCTGTGTGAAATTTTCTAGATTGCATGTGAAATTGATTGCATTTTTATTTAAAGAATTTCACACATAACCTCTGACATTTTACAGCACTTAGTTAATTCAATTTTGTACTGTAACAATATGTTTTACCAACGTGTTTGGTTACATAAGATTAACTAACCATTGCTATATAATAATCTTTAAAATTAGCGTTAACAATTTTGCGAACACTAAATTATTTCAAAATAACCTTTAGTTTTAATATTTGTGCCTAAGACTACAGAAAAAAAACTACGTTTCTATTGATTTATGTTTTCTGCTGAGTATCTTGCAGTACGCAATTTATTTATTTCTTTTGCTATAATATTTTAATAATCTCGGGCTAAGAATTTCACTTATAAGAATACGATTACTTAGGGAAACGACAAAATCGGTAACAAATTTGGGACTCTTTTGTCTTGCGAAAGAGAAATTGTACGCCCAAGGTTCCGGGATCGAATCCCGACACGGTCCGCTTGAAAAATGTTAGGCGAGCATTTTACACAAAAATACACTCTCGTTCGGATGAGAGGTAAAATGGAGGTTCCCTGTGTGAGTATTGTCACGCACGTTAAAGATCCCTACCTTGCTTGTAACAGCAAGGGTTCGTTAAAATTCCAAATTTTCCAGGTAAAAAAAAATTGCTTTCTAGCCAATGTAGTACCATCGGGTGGAGCATTGAAAAATCACATGTAAGAAAGAGAAATTGTCTCTGAAGCGCAAAACCACTAGTTTGGTGATCGGTAAGCACTACAGGCGCTAGAAGTATTTGATTAAGAAATATATGACAACATACAAATTCATGATACTAGCAGCTATTGTGGTTCCTTTCTTCGTCTTCACCCCCCATAGAGAGCGACATATAGAATAGCATTGCTCCTGTAGATTCACACTACGTTTATGCGCCAGTCATCACAGGAACGCGGTGCATAGAGTTGGAATCTTGTATGCGTAATTTTTGTTTTTGAAATTTGTAGTTGTATGATAAAAGTACTTTTTAATAAATATTGTAACAGTAATTAATAAATATATGGAACATTCTGGAAAGGATTATCTTTTGCATGCTTATTACTCGTAGACCATAATAGAAGATGGTTAGTAAAATTATCACCTGTTTAAATGACTTCAAGTCAGGTACACAAAAGCACGCAGAGAAACAAGATCAAAACTCTGCGAACGTGCCAGCGAAATTAGATGAACATTCAAAAAAAAAATAACCAACCGGCAGCAAAATTAGAAAAAAGTAACACGAACTACACAGTAAATTACAACCACAGCAAATTTTACAGAAAAACTAGATGAAAATGTAAAAGCGCGTGAACAAAGTTAATGTTAAAGAATATTCCCACAGTAAGACCTGCCTGTCGTAAGAGGCAACTAAAGCAGTCCAACATCTACACACACACTTCATACTCAAACATTTCTGTTTGGTTCTCCTTTCTTTCGTTCCCTTCTTGTATCCCAACCCCGTGTGGGTCCGGGATTAGAATATTCCCACGATATAACTTGCCTGTCGTAAAAGGCGACTAAAGCAGACCAATATACACGCACGCACGCACGCACGCACGCACACACACACACACACAACACACACATATACACACCCGCTCTTCCTCACACATACATATTTTAGGTTGTTCTTCTTTTCTTTAGTCTTGGTGCTACTTACTTATAGTTTTATGTTTAGGTTAAGGTTTTCTTTTTATTTTTAGTTTAGCTTCTCCGTTCCTTTTGGTCCATTTTCCTTTCCCGTTCCTTCTGCTGGTTTTCTTACTGCTAGTTCTCATACAAACTTAGTTAAATTTTTCGACCTACTTCCTGTGCTTTTTCGGCGTCGCCGTGGATCAATGTAGTAAGCGTAAGACTACGGATCCCAAGGTCCCGGGTTCAAATCCCGACACGGCCGACTGCTTGAAAAATGGCAGGTGAGCATTTTTCACAAAAATTACGCCCTCGTTCGGATGAGAGGTTAAATGGAGGTCCCGTGTGTGAGTGTTGTCACGCACGTTAAAGATCTCTACCTTGCCTGGAACGGCAAGGGTTCGGCAAAATTCTAAATTTCCAGCTCGCCTCCTGGCCCAATATAGTACTTTCGGGTGGAGCATTGGAAATGTAAATGAACGGTAGGTGCTTTCTAGATCTTTTCTCTTTCTTTCGGAAACCACTTAGTTAGCTATTCTTTTCTTCGGTTGTTGGTTTAAAACAATTCTTTATTACCACAGCTTGAAGTATCTCAACTTTTCTATACAGCATTCTCATTGTTCCGTTGCATACTTTGAGGCTTGACATTTATTGTCTCATATTGGCTTGTACTGTAGGTTTTCCTCCTTGCTCCTTTTCATACTTCGGGTTTTTTCACAATAAACCAATTTTTTTTCTTGAAGTGGAAAAGTTAACTGTTTTGTTACTAGAGATATCCGTTTTTTTGCAGTGTTAGGCCAATTCCATCTTTGTCCTCGATGATTGCCAACTTATACCTTTCGTTTTCCTATATCCTTTACACTTCTTGTCTTGGTCCGGTGTACTGGTCCTTCAAGCAGGATAAAACTTCTTTTGTGTTAGTTCTTGAGTTTTTCTTGTGGTTTTGTAAGATATATTTTTTATTTATTCTATTAGTGTGTACTAGTTTTTTTTGTAGTTTTGTAAGATTTTTTTTATTATTCCTATTAGTACTAGTTCTTCAAGCCAGATAAAAATTTCTTTGTTGGCTTTTAATTTATTCCTGTAGTTGTTTTTAGAAGAATTTTCTTTTGCTTTGTTTTATTAATATGCTGCCGCTCCGTTGCTTCTGCTTCTTTCCCTGACCTTTTAATTTTGCTAGGGAGAAATTTGTTACGTTCAAAAACCTGAAAATATTATTTCTGCATTCATATCTAAAACACCCTAAAATTTATCAACAAGCTCGATTTTCTACCATTGGAAATTAGTGTTATTTTATAAAATTTCTCAAATAATTATTCGATAAAGTTTTGCCTTATAAAATCAAACAGCTGCTTAAGAAACGTTACATACAAACTAGTTGCGATATTTTCTACCGCCTGCCTGTGACTACATTTTAATTACAGTTGCAAATAAATGCACGGCTTTTATCTATAAGAATGGCCACTTAACCATCTGCCTAGTAATGAACACTTGCAATGGGCTTGTTATCTGTTATTCTGCAGCTGTTAAGATGTTAAAAAGTGACAAGATTGCTTTCCTTTGTCTAAAAATCCTTTGTTAATTGCGTTATCTGTTTGTTGGCAAGCTGTTACAGTTTGTATTTCGGCAGCTGTTGTTTGGGAATTTTGCACACTTGATTCTTCGGCGATACCTATGAAAGTCAAATACCTACCCCCACACATGATTCTGTCCTTATAAATCAAAGATAGTGTTTTGTAAGATAGATTGAATACAACAATTAGGAGAGGAGTTCATTCAAGAAGCTACGGGATCTTTACATCAAGACTGGAAATAAAGTACAGCGAATCCCACTGTTGCGGCGACAACTAGCGGTTGGAATTACTCTAAGAAGGCAACTGCGTTGATAGTCGTACTACGGTGTGAGGCTTTGAGTATCCTACAAACTATACCGGACCATGATCAAAAAAATTACGGTATCTTAACATCAAGGTTGGAATGCTACACAGCAATTGTTACCTGCAACATGTGTGGCACGCTCAAGTAAAAACCATTACCAGAAAGCCAACAAAAATTTACTAAAGTTTGAAGAAAATATTGCTTGCTTGGCGAGACTAATCTATCCAACGGCATCGTACAGTTTCTTGGAACAGCTGTCAGTACAGATCTTTGTTGATAGAATACGCAATGGAGAGGTACAACAAGCATTATAACTGGCCCGATGTAGGACCCAGGATGATGGGCTAGTTTATGTTTTGAAGTTTGAGACAATGCGAGTTGTTGGAAACCACCTTTTGTTGATTCAGTGTTATTGCTAGTAGTACATTTTAAAAATGGTAGGCCAGGCTCTACTAATGTAAATCGAATAAAAAATGGCATGTGAAGTTTATAATTATTAATGTTGAATACGTTTTAGCCTTTATTAAAAACGTAGGAATTTCTAGAGATTGTTTCAGCCATCACTGTTTAATTGCAGCAGTGCTTCTACGTGTTCGCCAAGACTGCCCAAATTTGTCGTTTGCAGAATAGTAGGGTAGACTATATCTGGCAACGTACACAAGTATCGCATCGTAGCAGTGGCAAAATTAGGTGCTCTGTGAAAAAAAGGACAAAAGAGCTTGAAGGAAATGATTTCACGGGTTTTTATGAACAGCGACTAAACCGGAAAGGACCGAAATCCTGAAATTATGGAAAAATTGGATACATACAGCGACAGTGCAAGCAATTCAAAAAAGAACAAGTGACACGGAAACTAGAAGGGTTTGACGATAGAGGGTAAAAATCGATCTTGGGATCGATTCTTGAAATAATTCGTATATGGAAAGCCCACTTTTTCGAACGGTTTTACCTGAATTGCATTCACTAGTTTATAATACGACTCGCATACCAATTTACATCAAGCGGTGGTTTAGCATTCGGATTCTCTATTCGAACGGAAACAAATGACATTTGTCAATATAACCTATAAATTTTAATAATATAAATCACTAAATATTTTTAATTAATTAATGCTCAATTTCAAAGATGAGCATGACGACGTGTGCTAACTACTTTTTTCAAATTGCTGCATGTTAGTGTTGATGTTAAAACATAACCTTATTCTATTCAGTGTTGAATGGGAAGATTCCCAAATAAACGAGATTTGCTGCGTTGCCAATTCAAGAATTCGACCGTTCTACTGAGTGTATTCAAGAATGCACTTTCAATTTCGTATACGTAAATTCCTATTCGATTTGTCCGTATACGAGTCAAAGTCGAACGATTTCGAGAATTGATCCACTGAACGGATTCTGTCCCAAACACGTCATCTGCAAAGCGCGAATAAGATACGAGGACAGTATTTGGGTATACGGACAGTATAGATTATTAAGTTTTTAGTTGATACTGGTGCCGTTGCAAACCCTATCGTGGGGCGCAATCATGATGAAATACAACCTGCTCTGCAAAGAGGTACAATACCTGGGTTATGTAGTCTTACGAAATAGGGTTAGGCCACAGACGAAAAAGTTAGGGCAGTGCAATAGTGGCCGACTATGCATATTATAGATTTGTTACTAAATTTGCGAATATTGCCAAGCCCTTGACTAAATTAGCAGAAGAAAAACGTAATCATGTATCGACCGAAAGTTGTCAAAATCCATTTCAACAGCTGAGACATTTATTGATGGCAGCTCCCATTTTAATTACCCTCCATCAAATACAATTTATGTTAAACATGGACGCAAGTCACGGTGTCTTTGGAAGTATGTTGTCGCAGATACAGCACGTACGAAAAAAAATGATTGGTTATTTCAGTAAGGTGTTCTCGAAACTGAAAAGAAACTGCAAAGAAACTACTACTACTACCAAGAAAGAACTGATGACAGTAAAATTGGTAGAGCATTTTTATTAGTATCTCTGTGATCGAAAGTTTCCCTTGAGAACAGATCACACAGCGCTGAGGGACGAAAGCACAAGTCGCGAGATGGATAAATGAGCTACAGGAGTACAATTTTCACAAGGAACATCGAACGGATTCAAGTCACCGTAACGCAGATGCGTTGTCGAGATGAACTTGTCCCGAGAATTATAGTCATTCTTTACAGTTGAAAACGAAATGTGATCTTCTTTGTCGGGCAACCGTGATTAACGACGACTGGCAGTCGCAGAAGTTGAAAACCGAATATGAGAGTGGCCCAGACGTAAACGTCATTATGTGTTGAAAAATCAGAGGAGAACATCCATCGTAGCAGAATTTTAGCTTGCTAAGTAGTACGCTGAAGACGTACTAGGAACCGTGGTATTCCTTGAATTAGAGGACGGGAACTTGGTGCGATCTCTGAAAAAGGAAGGTAGATCTGTAGGTGTGCTTCAGGTAATAGTTCTCAAGAGCCGGGTGTCTAAAGTTTTAGAACATTTACATAATGGGACGTCAGTAAGGCACTTTGGCGTCAAGAATACTTACAGAAAATTCACAAAGGATTTTACTGGGTTGGCTGCAACGACGACGTCAGTGAATGGTACAGGAAGTGTCAGTTATGTGCGCAGTTGGGTATCCGGAAAACGCCCATGAGATAATATTATGTAGGAAGCTCGTTTGAAAAAGTGGCAATTAATCTTGGTGGTTGTAGACTACTGAGGCGAATGCCATACCCGACCAAGAACCAGCAACCGCCACCGATGTACTAGTCGAAGTGCTTTCTGCCGTTCTGGAATACGTTTGGTACCGGTAAGCTGGCGGCTCCGTGGCTTGGTTGGTTTGCATGTCACTACTAAGCCCACGGTCGGGGGTTTGATTCCTGGACACGGAGCCCTTGACAAATATTAGGCGAGCAGTCTCACAAAAATACGCCATCGTTCAAAGTAGAGGTAAAATGTAAGTCCCGTATGTGTAAGTTGTCACGCATGTTAAATATCTCAACCCTGCTTGGAATAGCAAGGTTTCGGCAAAATAAAAAATTTCCAGGTTAAAAAACGCACTTACTGGTCAATGTAGTACCTTCGGGTAGAGCATTAGAAAATCAAATGTAGGATACAGGCAAGGCGAGGTTTAAGATTACAAAAAAGGCCAAAAGATATCTATTTCATGCACGGTCTAATTACTCTTGCACATTCTGTAGCAGTAGATTTCATTATAGCCCAAGGAATCGCTACAGTGTTGAAAAGTAAATTTAGTGGTCTGGACCCGTTTTGCCTACAATAATCCGAGGTGGACAAAACCATACACCTTAAAGGCGGACGTCGTCGAATCTATTACCAAATGACAAAGAAACTGTCTTGTGGTAAGCCCAGAAACCATTACCTATAAAGACCATTAAGATCAGATGATATAGTTTGAAGACAAGAACTTAACAATACCTAAGATTGGTTATGAGCTCATTAATTAGACTGGAGAGTAGAACGCAACATGCCGGAGGTACTATTCCAGAAGACCGGAATCCAAGTCTTGGTATGCCGCTTTAACCCAAATGGGACGGCATCCGCAATTGTGATTGTCGATTGCTACTTCCATCAATATGGAAAGGGTAGGAATGACTTCAGTTGTTTTTATCTTTATATGGACACTCGGCGTTCGGACAGCAAAATGTTCGGGGGGGGGGGCAGTAATTAAGATATATATGAAATATTCTGTAAAGGACGATTATTTAGTATTTACTGCAAGCAACTTCTTATCTGTTTACCGATGACAAAGGGTGACTGACAGCTACCGCAACACAATACGGTTGTTCTTGAAGTGTTTGATGACGCTTATTCTAGATATGTTCCTGATGTAACTAGAATTATGGAGTAATGTATATAAACATGAACCACGTTACGATAGGGAGTATTATTTTGAACTAGGTCCTAATAAACATTCTAAGTACATAAATTAATCTTAAGATAAATTCGCTTATGTGATATAAATTTGTTAAATTATTAAATTGCCAATATGATTAGTGCTCTACTAGTCTTTAGTCCATAGTCCTGTAAAGACTTATTTGCCATTGAAGTTAAATGTCATATAGGTTATATTACTTAAGATTGCCACGACATTCTAGAATCCAGCAGGTTGCTCTTCTAGTAAAAACAGCGACAAACTTTCCAAAGTGCTTTTGATAACTAATCAATGAAATAAAGATAAACTTTGCATCTCATTCTTAGGAAATTACTTACTTAACTAAACGAATGGCTACATTTACTGAAATGGAGGCTTCAGTTGTAGATAGTAGCGTGGTCAAATCATTTCTTCTTGATATGTATGATTATTACGCACTCTTTTGGCCAAAGGAAATCTAACCGGTAATCTGTAAAGCAACCCGGTGAAGTACCTCACTAAAAATATTACGATGAAGTTCTACTCTACCAAAAAGAATGGTTGCCGACTAACTCAGTGGGAAGAGGGTGTGAGTGTTTGAAGAGGGTTCCGAAATCCTATTGTGTGGGAAATACCAGCCTTAATCGGGAATTATTATTGACACCACCTAATTTCTAATTACGGGAGCTCATAGGGAAAACCCTTAAAAGACTAACAAGAGGATGCCAAAACCCGAGATCAGGAAAGTGATTCTGGCCTAAAATTCGCACGAGGAATAATCCAGTACACTATTGCTAAAACTAACCTCAAATAAACGTTAAGTATAAGGTCACTAATATACCTATTTAAAAATCGCTAGCTAAAAAAACGGTTCCAAAAATCAAATGATAAGTTACCTGTGTATGAATCAAATCTCTAGGTAATTGCTATATACTTATTACATCAAGGCTGGATCTACTACCTTTACATTAGTTGTGAATAATACCAATATTGAAAGGTTTTTACTCTATTACACAATTAAGTATTCAGCACAAGTACATATAAACCTTCTTAAGTAAAAAAAAAAACACAAATGTACTCAAAATTATTTAGATTAGCGGAGGACGTTTTCGGCGAACAAAACTACTTTCTAGGTTTTAAACAAATAACAAGAACGTGCTGATGGTATGTTTATAGGTTCATGCAGATAAAATAATGTTCATTCACTTACAGTTAGTGTAGGTTATAGTTTCAGAAGCGTTATTGTAAATACCTGGAGTAATTTGGCTGTAGATACCTTTGGAAGTAATTAAAATCAATGATATTCTATTCTCAATTGGTTCTAACCAGATCTTACGGAACTTCTGCGACTTCGTTAAAAAGTTTAATGTTCTTAATTATGAAGTTGTCTACTTATGAAAACCAATTGTTTCTGAAGTAAAAAGTCACCAACCTGGTAGGGTGTTATTCGGAATTTTATTGATTAATCTTATTAATCAGTTCGATATTATACAAAGGTTAAATTGATTCAATCCCGCGTTTCATAATATTGAGCAATCGTATATTATAACATAATTGCGCTGCAAATTGTAGCAAATACCTAACACGTTTAGAAGTGATACAATGATCACATTTACCATAGAAATGAAAGCAATGTACTCACGTGTATTTCTTTTACATCTTAGGACCCTCGTTGTTTCTGAGTATCTCGGCTACGCCATTGTTGTTCCAGATCTATTCGTCTTCCTTCTTTTGGTTGTAGGGGTGACGACAAGCATACAGGTAGAGTTACGATAGAAGGTAGAGATAAGATAGAGGAACCTACATCCTAAAAAAGAAGAGACGCACCACGACACAGGTAGCTGTTCTTGGCGTCAAAGTCTCGTGGCTATTGGCGTCGTATTCACACCGCGCACTTGCGCCATTTACTCCGCGCCTGCGCATTTTTTTGCGCAAACGCAATTGTCCGGAATGGCGGAAATTAACAAGTTTTTTTCAAATATTCGCGGAAATTTACTCACATATTTAACAATGTATATTTCCAAATTTGGAATATAATAAAATGTACCTCCTCAAGTTTGCATGTTGTGTCTTTCAATGGTAATGACGAAGTGCTCAACGAAAACCCTTTCTACCATAAAACAATTTGAGATTATCTGCGATACAATTCGGACAAACGAACAAAGACTACATATTGAAATTAATTTTCCGTATTTTGTGTCAAACATATATAAAATTATTTTAATGAAACATTAACTTGTACCAATGAAACGATTTGTCATTTCCCGCATCAGTATGATTTCACGTGTGAACTTTCTTTGTTCTAAGACGATTTTGTCATAGGCGTTAACGTTGTACATTATTAAACAAAATAAATGAATCATGAAACTGTATTACTTTAGAATACAAAGTAGCGATGGTATTTTTCTTTACTTTAAAAATCGCCATACTGAATTTGACAACCTCTGAGTATGTACAATGTGAGATACAAAAATATTCCTTCCTTAGATCAAGAATGCATGTAAGCTTAAATTGAATTTTTTAAATAAGTAACCCGAGCCTTAATTACCAATATAGAAATTATCAAAATGAAATATGGTTATAAATATTTCAAAAGAATGTTTTATGGTGAAGAAATATTATTTTCGTATTCGACAGATTTAAATCTTAATTAGTGTTTATAAACTCCATACCACCGGTGGTTGAACGTATCCGCACATTAAAGTCTACCAATTATATTGTAGATAGTGCAAAGAAGCTTCAAAAAGAAATATTAACAACTGAATTAATTCCCATTAGCTATTTATGTGATGAAACGTTCACTAAAAAACCATTTAAGAACGATAGATTATTGCCCAATTGAAAGATTTTATGCAAACACGGTTTAGCTCAAAGTATCAAAAGTTAGACAATAATTGTTACCGAAAGGTAATGGCAACGTTTATTGATATCTTTTTTGCTATTACCAAGAACCAAATCTCAAAGCGTGTAGCGTTAGCTCAATCCATTCATCACTTGTCCACATCAAAACATTTAATTACTATACTCAATAAGTTTTGACATTGTATCAGCTACTAGGTCAATTGTATGTGAAGATAGCGAACAAATTCTTATACCTAAAAATACAAGACGAAATTTATCGCAATTTCTTCATGGTGTTATGGATAACAATGATTTAAATGAGGAGATGCTTAGCGGTCAAGAGTCTACATATGTGGCTGCAATGGTGAAAATCAAGAAAAGGGAATGATCTAAAACTAAATTATTCTCTTAAAACCGATTCAATACGACTATAATTTAAATTCCTTGAACTGTCCAATAAATTTTTAATTTTAAAGCAACTAAACCACCTTCAATACCTAATTATGTTGACAGTAGATGTTTATTAAATTACACAAAAAAATTCACAATTTAATAATTTGTTTTGGTTTTATCACTGGAATATGATAAATCAAATTATAACTTCCGTCGATCATTTCAAAACTCAAATACAGGGTGGACTCCATTCCAACAATTACCAGTACCTGAAGCATTACCTGTCTCTACTGTTAGATTTGCCGCGGTCATTCTGCAGTCATTAACCTCAAAAGATGTTGTATACACCGTAATGAAAAACTTCGTTAATATATACCTTTAATTGAATAGAAGTGTAGCTGCTTCATTCTGTGATGTATCTATATATCTCATAGTAAAAAATAATTAGCAAGTAATGAATTTGATGGATTAATAGAAAGGCTAAGAACACTTCATATGCATGCACATTTGTTACGATGTTTTGGCCAATTTATTGAAGGTAGTGAACTTGACAGTGTAACAGTAGTTAAGTAGTATATGGAGCGTTTTGAAAAGTACGCTTGTTCGGTTTTTACTTAAGCGATCCCATATCTGTCTAGCGATAAGGAAGCATGTTTTACAGGTATCGCAACACAATTGTAACACAGTCATATCTGTCTAGCGACAAGGGTTAATGATCAACAGGTATCGTAATACAACAACGTTGTTTTCAAAGGATCTGATGTCGCACATTCTAGATTTATTTCCAGTTTATTTGTAAGTGTGAAGAATAACTGTTATACTTGCATTTGTTGGCAAGAAAATGTAAAGAACAATCAGAAAATTAGTTACACTGGTGTCCAGTGTGTGTGGTAGTAGCGACAAAGACATTTCAACGATATTTTGCAGGCCTATTACTCGTAGTTGACAGAAAATGGACAGCGAAATAGTTTTCTTTTTGACATACCTCAAGTCAAGTGTACAACAAGACTCAGAGGGACATGATCGAAACTTTGCAAGCTTAGCAACGAAATTAGTAGAAAGTAAAACAAAATGTACGGAAAAATTACAGGAAACTGCTTCAAAACTTACGGAAAAACTAGATCAAAACGCAAAAGCGGTTGAGTAATAATTAATGGAAAGTTACAGCCAATTAAAAGAGGAATTTATGCAAGAAACATCAAAGTCCGCAAAAAACTAGAAATCAAATATTTCTTGCGGTTTACAAATAGTTGAAACAGGGTTTCCAGAAAAGTAGTTATAAAGTGCGTAAAGTAGAAGAAAAAGCATTAAAATTGGAAGAACGACTTAAATCTATTGAAGCTCCTCTGATACAACAGCACACCTCATAATATAAGAATGCCGGAGAAAACGAATCGTCGTCATATACGTTCAAAGTAAAACCACCTACCTCTGATGGTAAGTCTCCTTGGGCGACGTATTTCAAATATTTTGAAGCTGCCACTACAGTTAGCAGCTGAAATGACTGTAAGAAGGCAATTGTATTGATAACCGCATTACGGGCTGAAATTTTGAATATCCTCCAAACTATTCCAAACTATAGTAAAAAACTACGGGGCCTTAACATAGGCTGGAACTGAGATGCGGCAATTCTCACCTACTACAACTGTACAAAACTCAAATAAAAAACAGTTACCAGAAGGTAAACGAAAATTTACAGAAGTCGAAGTAGATATTGCACGCTTGGTGAAACTAGCCTATCCCACAGCACCCGACAGTTTCTTGGAACACCTGGCAGTACAGGCCTTTGTCGATGTAATACAGGATAGGGTGGTTCAATAAGCATTACGACTAGCCCGACCAAAGATACTAGATGATGCGCTAGCTCATGACTTGGAGTTCGAAGCGACAAAGCAAGCATCGCATCGTAGTAGTCGTACAGTTAGATGCTGTGTAAATATACATAAGCAGAAAAGCATGAAAGAAATAATTCGACTGGTTCTTCGTAACCAGCGACCCACGGGAAAGAAACTGAAATGCTAGAATTGTGGGAAATTTTGGCATATCCAGTGGTAGTGCAAGCAACCTAAGAACAGAACAGAAAAACGGGAAAACTAGAGCGGTTGATGACTTGGGGCAAAAGTTGACCTGCACAGATTCTGCTCCGAAGGACATCATCCGCATCGTGCGAACTAGTTGCGAGGATAGTATTTACGGACATGCACAATATAACGGTAAGATTATTAAGTTTTTAGGTAATATCGCTGTCTCTTACGACAATTGGGAATACTGCCGTAGTGCGTAACCACAATAAAATAACCGCTGTGACCACGCGTCTTTTGACAGTGGTCGGTGAAGATATTTGGATTAGACAGGAAGCTACGCTCAAAATTACGGCTATAAGCCAAGTATTAAATATATAAATAGCTTCCTATCTATAACTGAGATAAGTCAAAAAATTGACAATGTCAGATATTATTGACAAAAATGCCAAACGTAATTGAAAGTTAGGTTTATGTATAGTTATGTACACGATTTAAATTTGTAAGTTTCCCATTTCTCGTCATCGGTCTCGGTGGCGTAATTGGTAAACGCATGGTTCCGGCAAAACCAAGATACAGGTTCTAGTCCTGTCCAAAACCTTATATTTTCCATCTTTCAATTACTAGCTCAATTTGAAATGATCATTTGGGCTTTGCATAAAAGTCTAAGTTATTATTTCATCTTATTCACTGTAATACGATAGTATTTATCAACTTACCTTATGTAATTAACTATCTAAAATATTTACATATTTAATACTTGGCTTATAGCCGTAATTTTGAGTGTAGCTTGCTGTCAATAACTGACATAAGTTAAAAAAATTAACAATGTTAGATATGATTGACAAAACTACCAAACGTAATTGAAAGTTAAGTTTATGTATAGTTGTGTACATGATTTAAATTTGTAAATTTCCCAATTGTCGTCATCGGTCTTGGTGGCATAATTGGTAAACGCATGGTTCTGGCAAAACCAAGATACAGGTTCAAGTCCTGTCCAAGACTTTATATTTCCATCTTTCAATTACTAGCTCGATTTGAAATGATTATTTGAGCTTTGCATAAAAGTCTAAGTTATTATTTCATCTTATTCACTACATATATATATATATATATATATATATATATATATATATATATATATATACTATAATGCTTAGTGACCTTGCAGGAATAACACTTCTTCTTTGTAGGTTTTTTTAGGTCTGCTGGATTTAAATGAATACTCTTTTTAAGGCCTAAATTTTCGCATATATTTTTTATGCTTGATCACAGGCCATAAAAAAGAGTATTCATTTAAATCCAGCAGACCTAAAAAAACCTACAAAGAAGAAGTGTTATATATATATATATATATATATATATATATATATTGCAGTGGAAGTCGATAACAATCTAGCCTCACGATTGGGGCAGTGCAGTGGATTTCCTCTAAAAAATATCAGGAACGCTTTTGTGTCCCAGCCTGGAATGCCTCTTTATTTCTACACACCCCGCCTAGCTGTAAAATCTGTTTTCTTTTGGATACCTACCATGCTACGTTCATTCTTTCTCACAATTACAGTCAAATGAAATTACCACTCAAATAATGCAACAAGACATACAACCTTTTTATTTACACACATTAAAAAGTTTCCATGAGCAAGAAAATATTTACACATTTGTCTATACAGTTTCATAAAGTTACAATCTCAATCCTTAAATCTTTTATTTATTTCAACAATTTTATTTTAGACGAGTAGATGGGCCCGTCGTGCAACCCTATGTTAATTTTTATTCTGGTCTTATGGTGAGCTCAGTATAACCCAGTTACTCTAGTTGCTTTTAAACATCGCATTTTTGTTTAAATCAAACCTAAAGATTCGTTTACTTCTTACAACAAAACTTTTATGTCATTTACTAACATTTTTAAGTAATAAATATCAATTGTCCTTTACATATACTCCTTCAAATGAGTTTTTATGGTAACAAATTACACCCCAACAAGTCAAAACATTCAAGCACAAAATACCAGCACAAATGTTCAAGCAAAAGCAAGAAATTGATTTCTTTACCTGGAGTAAGCTTCTTCGAACGTTACCTCTGCAGATGTGTTCCAAAACCCTCGTCGTTGTGTCCATACACTTCGTTATTATACCTGGATCCAACTCATTTTCACTCGCTATCCAAATCTCTGCAACCGCCTTCCGTGTTTCTACCCCGATACTTGTCTCGACCAAGCTTAACCTTCCGTAATCACTAAACTTCACGCATACTTGTTTCAAACTTCTCAACTCGCTTACCCTAGTACCATCCTTTCATTAGATCGTTGCGTGTAGTAACATCACCTTCTATAAGCCAGCACCCACTTGTGCAGATCACACTTTTGATACATTATCGATGTACGTTACTAACTGCGTTTTACACACTTTTAAATTAGGATGTATGTATAAGTCAACGATTAAGCGACGTACGAGAATCAATACAAAGTAAGAGCAAGTAAGCGTAACGAAAAGAGAGCTTTAATGCCTCTCCTAGTGTATTTATATGATTTTGTACACCCCTCACGAACCCTATTTCCATCGAAATGCTTATTTTTCAAAACAGATTCTACAAATTTTGTATGTAACGAACTGCTACGTACGAAAATTCCCAGTCTACCATGCTTTTGCATTGAAATCTGTTTAACAACACCTAACCGTTGCGAGCTTCCTGAAATTTCTAGCTTTCGACCAATTATATTACTTTTCCCCGTTTTTTAACGTCCAACCCCTAGCTACCTTTCCTCGTTTCACTCGCCCCTTTTAGAATCCCACTCAAGCAACAGAAAATCGATATTGTGGTTGACCTCCAAATCTACCGCGTACTTTAGACGAGTATTTTAACCAACGTTTTATTATACGTGCTGTTTGTCTGTTTTACATTATGAATATTCCATTTCACTTTGCCTGCAAAGCATCTGTTATTTTAGTAGCTTGTCGCATCGACCGTTACATACAATTCTACAGAATTCTGTGCCAACGGTTATTTCAGTTCTTTGAACTTGACATTTTAACTATCACGTGTTTCTAGAAAGCAAACTGTCCGTTTGAAATTATAATTCCAAGTTTTAGAGTTTCTTAGGATTTGTATAACGAACGTTTAGTTGAGTTAAATGGAAATATGCGTTTACATTATTGATTTTCTGTACCCAAAAGCTCCGTTTCTTATCCGATACGCTTGATTTATAATATTAAAACTAATTATGCGTATCCTTGGGTTTCATGTACTCTAAAACTTCTACACGTCATGCAATTTTAACATTCTGATCTAGAAATACAAAAATATGTTAGTATCCGTCCGTTTTCAATGTCACTACTTAGTAATTTTTGCGCGTAAATAAATTTTCCCTATTTCCTATGTACACGGTTGTTAAAAATTTATTATCTAAACCTATCTATCTTCCTTAACCTATAATTTCCACGACATAATTTCCCTATTTCAATTCAAAGAACAACTTCTCGAGTTTTCTTGAATTTAAATAAGACTAATCCCTACTACCTAACCTTATATGATATTTCTACATACCTATCTACTCACCTAACTCTACCTATACCTATCTATCCTACCTATCACTCTTTATCTAACCTATTCCTACCTATTTCTATCTATCTTTAATTATTTCTATCTATCTACACCTATCTTTATTTATAACTATCTCTTCACACCTATCCCTCCTTGTTAACTATCTATTTCTATATATCACTACCTCTTCACCTCCTATTTTTATTTATTTACATTTATTTTTGTCGAGCGTTATCTCTTTATGCAACTCACTTCTATTCCTCTATGCCTATCTTCCCTTATTTCTATTTATTTCAGTTCTTTCTACTTATGTATAGCTATTTGTATTCACAATTACTTAGTTCTATCACTTGCTGCTTATTCCACTAACTATTCACACCTAATTCTATATCTACCTTTAACTGTTTCCCCTTATTTATCCTATTCCTAATTCTACTTCTCTGTATACACATATCTCTATCCCTATCTATTTAAATCTAACTCTATCTATTAACCTATCTGTATATTTTCATCTATTAACACGTCTCTTTATTTAAATCTGACTCTTTTCTTGATCCTCCTTGTCCTTCTTCATACAATCTTAATAAACTCCATACTCGTCATTCCTCCTTCTATTTTTATACTTATTATCCCTATTGTTTCACATAAAATAAAACTATCCTTACTATCTTGATTCTTAGATATTTCTTCCTCTGTTCCCGTACTTGTCTGTTTCTCATTCACTATTATTCCCTTTGATACGGACAAACCAAGCGATACTACCTTAACATTTTCAACTTCTCCCTCTATAGAAAATTCTCTATCTCTTATAGACTCTTTATGTACTCTAGTCACCCCGTAAAAATCTCCTAAATCCAATTTACCAAAATTATCATTGCCACTTATCTCCTTTATGCCTACCTTTAAATCTTGTGTGTAACATAATGCTGCGTTCGCCTCTACTCCTATTAATTCAGACTTCTTTTGTAATAACGCTTGTACCTCTTCTAACTTTTCCTCAGGGCATTTAATCGTGTCGATCTCTTTCACTTCTTCCTCACCTACCTCCATAACATTAATACATAACCCCGTGTCATCCTCTGTGACCTTATAACTTGCCTTCCAGGGCAATATCCTATCCCTGATCCTAACTACCTTCTTCTCCATATCTATAATTACTCCTAACTTCATCATACAATCGACCCTTAATATCCCTTTAAATTTCAATCCAGGTACAATTATGAATTCCCGCTCACAGCTTACTGAACCTAACTCTTCTTTCAAAACTTCTACACTATTCACTACAGCAAATCGCTTTTTATTCGGCGCTACTAGATGACTTCTTTTTATTGGCATAATCCTGTCACACACCTTTTCTTTCATTTCGTTGACGAATTCCTCCGATACTAAACTCGCCTCAGCTCCTGAATCCAACAACGCTCCTAAATTTTGCTCAAAAATTTTAATATCTACTATTGACAAACAAAAATTTTCTTTAATTTCTGGCTCAACAAATTCTCTAGGATGTTCGTACTTGCACACAATTACATCTAGTGGTTTGTCCTCGTCTAAAAATCCTGTCCAGAGCTATTTTCCCTACATGGTCCTGGTCTTGTCACTACTTTCGCATATGCTTTTCGCGTCTCTACCCTGTTTGTCCTGTCATTTTCTTTGTTTGTCGTCGTCATCTGTGTCCCCTTCATGTCTGGTGAACTATTTTGTCTCGGTACCCCAGGTCTTGATGCGGGTCCTCTACCTACACTATTGCTCCGAAAGAATGTTTGTCGTGGTTCCCAATTTGGTCTGTTATTGAAATTCGTCCCCCGTCTTTGGTAACTGTTCCTTCTATTCTCGAATCTAACCGTATTTACATGTCGCTCCCTATTTTCACAAGATCGTCCACTACTCACGTTGTCATACCTTTGCAGATACTCTAAAAACATTTCCCTATCTACGATGTTTTGCAACGCTACGTGTTGCCGAACCTCAACCTCAAAATGTCGTTAAAGGTATTTTATAATCTGTCTGTCCGTCAACGGTGGGCTTAGTTGTTTAGCTATGCCATACTTTCGTATAGCATACTGTTCCCTACCTCCTGCAAATTCACCCTTATATTTACCGGTAATTAAATCGTTCCGTACTTGATCTTGTCTGCGGTCGCTCCAGTAATGTTTCGAAAATCTGTCCTCAAACTCACTATATGTTTCTATCTCCTGTCCTATGAAATTATACCAGGCCTCAAAATGTTCTTTCAATAACGCCTTTAAAATATTCAGTTTTGCCTATTCGTCAAATAAATTCCTTACTAAACTTCCAATATTATTTATAAAAATCTGTGGATTCACCCTACTATCCCCATAGAATTTCATTTGCTGGTCCAGTGACATATTCCCTGTTACAAATCTGGGACCATCCCCCATCAAAGTCGACACATTTTGTTTTATGCCGCTTACCTCTCTCTCAATTCTAGACCTATCTGTCCTTCTTAACCTATAATTTCCACGACAATATATATATATATATATATATATATATATATATATTTAAAATTGTATAATTTATTGAGGATTGCAGCAATCATGGAAGTCTACTGTTTTTTCTTTAACTCGAGCTTTCGAGAATTTATTTTTCTATTCTTCAGGAGTAACTAAATACATACAATGGTAATCAAATAAATAAGTCTTGGAAGTTAAATACTTACAAATGCGAGGTTTGACTTAAATTAAAAATATTAATTTTAAATTACAAAAATTTTGTAGGTATAAATGTCAATGTCAATGGTTACTACTAGATTTAGATTTTAGTCATATAAAAGTACTAATTCCTTGGATCAATTTTAAACATATAACAGGTATTTAAATATTTAAATAATTAACTAACTGACAGTCATAAGTTAATCGCAAGTGTATGCACGTCTATATTAGAGCATTTGTAAAGTTAGTAGGAAGAGGTAGCAGCAATAAAGTTACATTGATTTACACACACGCGCGCGCGCACGCACACACACACGCGCGCGCGCACACGCACACGCACACACACGCACACACACAGGCAAACAAAAACACATAAAACTAAGAATATACACCTTAATGACATTTAAAAACTATGTTTGTGGTAATATTGTTTTTCTTATTTTGGTGTCTATTTCTAGTAAATGTGCGTATATGCAGCTAACATCATCTATATCATTCTTTAAATTTAGTGCTTCTGGTTCTTGTGCAATCCTAACAATTTCTATAAATTTCCTTTTTGTAGTGTCCTTTTCTACATCTAGACTTACTGCTTTGGTATAATTCATTTTGTGGCCTGTTTCTATAACATGCGTTGACAGCGCTGAAGAATTAATGTTTCTTCTCTTATCACTTTTATGTGAAGTAATTCGTTGACGGAACGTTCTTGATGTTTGGCCAATATAGTTTTATATACAGCTACAACCAGGAATTTTGTATACTAAGTTAGATTTTAGTTCTTTGCAAGTTGTATCTTTGATTGCAGTGTAAAGGCTTCTGCTTAATTTTACATTTTTAGTGCTATTTTAATTGTAGGGTTTTTGATCACAGATGTTATCTGTTTAGTTAGATTCCTGATATAGGGTGTGTGTGAATCGACAAGACAATTGTTAATTTTGCCATATAAAACAATAACTAACCCTCTGGAAACAAATATCGGTAAAAATGCATTCATATCTTTGGTAAATCAATAGATTGGCCAGGCAAATGATTTCTTCATATTAATTATACATGAAATTGGCGCTACATGGATCTCAAATTTGATTAAATTTATACTTCTACGGACTAATTCTGCCGTACTTTTATTTCCGCGTGACCTTATTGGATTTGAAAACAAAGTTAAGTGCTCGGTATGGGCACGTTCGACGATGTGTACTTCTTAGTAATTCTTCGTTGTCAACATGTTTGACAAAGTGTCCCTCTTAAGTATTCGGCGTTGTGGGCACGTTCGACAATGAGTCCGGCGTTGCGGATACATTTGATGTTGTATACCTCTAGAGCATTCGACTTTGCTGTGTCCGTTTGAGAATGTGGACTTACGGCAAAGTGTCTATGCCCTTTTGTGTCTGTATACTGATTGTTCATGAAAATGTTTAGCAATAACAGAGTACAATCAATACTGTATTCTCAGTTTCTTGCTTATCTCATTCTCAACCCTCTCATATACTTCAAGCTTATTATAATTTTTATTCAAAATTTTATATCCCTACCTACCCGACCCTACTGTTTTACAAATGTTTCAGTTTTGCATAAACATTTATAAAATGTCTTAGTATGTCCAGCGAATACCTAACTCATAATCAGAAGTTCGTACTGATATTTAAATAATGTCTACTATTCTGCAAGTTAAATATAGAATCAGAAAACACTTAGCTTTAACGGATATTGTTATTTAATTGATTTAAATTTCAAGGCACTGATTAAAATTAGGGGATGTCATCAAAATGCAAATACAAATGTGTGGCATGTGGCACCTTGGAATTGAAATTCCGTTACTTACCTTGTTGATTAATGGTATTTATTTATTCTAATCTGTTACACTATTTTTTAATTTCAATTAACAAAACATTATAATTTACAATATTACTGTATATTTTTAATATAAGTTAATTTATTTAATTGACAAATTAACTTCTAGTTGATAAATCAAGCATTATCCTTAAAGAACTTAATGTCAGCCTTCTACCATAGTTATAAGCAGAATGTTATTTGTCCTGAAAAAGATAAAACTAATAATAATGCTTTAACTAGTATAATACTTCCACAACTTTTTAATATTGTGTAATCAAGTTTTGATACGTAATACAGTATCCATTGTTAAACTTACTTTTGTTAGTTCAACATTTCCTAAGAAATAGTGTAGATATGTAAACTACAAAAATATTATATACAATAAAATGGAAACAAACGACCGTAATCGCTATCATTAATAAAAGCTTCCTGAACATTTGGATTTGTTTATTTTGTACAGGAGTGCCAAAGTTATGGTAATCACCTAGAGGCGCCATCAGCTTTAATAGTAACCTTGGCATATTACCTTACTAATGTTTTATTATCAAATGGTATATCTTGAACTTAAATTAATATTAGTAATATAGATAATATTATGTTGCATTGGGTACCCTTAGCGCATATTTGTATATATATGTAGATATCTTAGTCACAATTTTATTCGTGTCTTGGAATTTTCTAGAGCAACGATTTTCAAACGCACTTTTTTTCGGAAAATCTTTTACCTACTGCAAAAACCTGTCTGGGCATATCGTAATCTTCAATATACACTATAATACTGTAAATAATTTATTCAGCCGCATTCCTAAAAATGGTACAAATTATGTAATAAATAACTCAAAATAACAGTTATATAAAATCCAAGCTATACAATATAGGACAGTTATACTTATAAAGTAGAAGATCAAGGACAAATATTCTATTTGATTTTGGACTTGAAAGCTGGGAATATTTGGTTGAACATTTGATAGATGAATTGGATCAACTTTCAATTTATTAACTATTTACTATTTTCCAGATTTTTATGATTTATACATGTATACGTGGCGGCAACGCGCTGAAGAGGTTTCGCAACTTTCTAGTATATCAATTACAAAAGCAGTTCTAAAGTGAGCGTCTCTGACACCCCGAACTACGTCGATTACTTGCCGATAATAAAGTAAAATGTTTTAAACAATTTATTCCTTTTTTTTTAAGTTAGCCTGTCTAAAATATCCAATAAGATTTCAAAACACTATTTATTGTCATTGTTGAAGCCGGAAAAATACCTACCTTTAGTTAAACGATAAATTCATTATTATCTAATAAATATTGCTAGAGATCGCACATAGTTTAATTCCTATTAATAAAAGATAGTTTGTGGCATGAGCTGTTAAACAATAACTGATAAAATTAAAACTAAGCAGGTGAAAGTTTGCAACGAACGACGTTATATTCCGATTCTTTGGTAAATAGTGGCAGACGTATAGAACAAAATAACTGCTTTCAACTCGTCTTTGAAGGAAGGTAGCACCGAGATGCTTTAAATTGGCGAATTTTACATTTAATCAATGATCGTACTGCATCTCACCCTTTAACATCTAATTAAAGTGAGCTGCAGATCTTAGGCAAGTTCAGTCCCTTGGTTTTTATGTATGCATTTAATAGCAGTCCACTGTATTTCGATCAGAGCTATTTCACTTGGATCTTCGAGCCAAATCGTGAATAGTTGGAATTTAGCTCTATACTAGATCGGACTATAAGACCTATTCCGCTTCTTAATGCCGCAGTTCCTCTATGCACGAGTCATTTAAATATACAACTTAAACGGTATATGTCATGCAGACCTATCGCGCTCCGTTGTCGCATATGGTTAATGCTTTCATATTGCAATGTCGCTCATCCATCTTTGCAATAGTAACTACATTTGAAATAACCTAAGGAGTACAAATCGTTCGTTCTGTATTTACATAATTGTTGTACATCTGCTCATATTAGCAATTTGTTTGTTATAACCGAATTACTGATATTTATAAAACTGAATAAAACTGTTAATAGATTAAGGGCGCTTTAATTTATAAAGGAAACTTATTTTAAAAGAATTCAATTTTTTTGCGATAAAAGTAGAAACACACTGAGGAAAAACATCTGCAGATAGTCAATTAAATAAGACCCTTCCACGTTGGTTAAGTGCTAAAAACAAAATAAGCTACTAACTATACGTACCAATATGCTCGATAAGGCAAAATGCATAAAGCTGAAGAGTACTTCTAAGCAGTTAAATAACAATTACGTCATTATTAGGTTTATGAAGGCATGACGGTGTGTAAGGTCTAGCAAATTCTGTATTAGTGACGTCACGAAGATGTATATAACAAACTAACATCCACGAATATCCTGAAGTGTATTTTGCTATTGCCTGTGTTTCACGGTCTGATTATTATTATGGCAGGCGTATTGTATGCAAGCGTAATAGTGCGAAATGTCCTTGAAGCACTATGAAACCCATTAGGAAACAGTTTGTTAAGAACCACTATTTGTTTCTAAGCCAAGACAATTGACCTAACTAACATAGCAGAAAAATGGGCACACCAACAATTAAATATGATTGTTCAAACGGCGAGTGGAAATCTATGTAGGTTAGTTACTCTGTGTTTGAACACAGAATCCAAAAACAAATCAAATAATCTACTGCTTTTACGCATGTTTAATCTTATCTTACAGGCCGTCAACACACAAAAATATTTGAAGTACGGAAAATCATACTTGCACCTTAAGTGTCGGTGATTTACGAGTGTGCCACAAGTATTTTAAGTCTGTGTTAACGTGCGAGGGGTTTTATAATTTTATATATCGACTTACCTCAGCCATATTTTATTGTTCTATAAGTGCCGTTTCTACTCTTCAACAAAGTGGACTGTATGGCTATTTATTGGATGTGTTATCTACGCACTATCACTGTGTTTTTTAGGGTTATCCATAAAATCACATTAGGAGACACTAATGACTTAACTCACTTTACCGAACCAACGTTTCTTTTCGATGTCTATCAGCAAGTGTCAATCACTACCCCTTTAGTCCAACTTAATTTCCACAGCCACAAAGAAGGTTTTATGACAGGATATAACGAGACAGGAGATGACAGCTTTGCTATTTTATTTACAACTAGGAATTTACAAAACTTAAAATTAAACACGAATACGTGCAACAAAGAGATCAAAAAGACTGTGTTCCTAAACGAAGCAGGTAAACAAAAGTACGAAGCCATAAAATGGGAATCTATTTGCAAATGCAGGGAAACTAAAGAACAATAGACTGAAAAACAATGCAAATAGGTACAAACTAAGACGGAAATTTGAAACACAAACGAAACATACAATAATTACAATGAATTTTAGGAATATAAAGCCGTATAGCAAAAAAAAATGTAAGAGGTTGTAACCTATTATTTCCTCTAAAGGAAAATAATATGTCTGCTCTACCATACGGGCGGCAGAGCCTCGATAGATTACGAGGGGTTCCTGTTTGATAGTCAAGCCCAGGGTAAAAAGGATGTTGAATGGCTTTGAGAAAAAAGGGTCCCTCTAAAGAGATCTTCCAGCCAGCTAAGTTTTTCAACTTAGGGCAGAGCTATGAGCTAGGGTCGTAGAATTGTATACGATAAAACAAAAGAAATTTTATTGGACGCCACCGTATCTTAATGAATGTTATAATGCGAAACTATCCGAAGATCAGATACGGAAATCTTCGGAAAAAGAAAAAAATTTACGACGAGCAACGTAAACAAAAATAGTTACTGTGGTCTCTGCAACCTGGAATAGGAACGACGATCTCGTGCTATCTGAAAATTTAATCACACCTAAACATTTTCAAACTAGGGCTTCATTAGAGCCTAGTCACTTTATAACAAAAATAACTATATGTAAATCCACTAGACAAAATTATACTTACAAGAAAAACACCAATAATACCTTTCTTCAGTACTAAAGTTTCTTAATAATAAACAGTTTGCTTCTGTAGGATAATTACTGTTGACTTCAAAGAAACAAAATTTTGAGATAACTTAATATTTTTTTTATTAATTTTTTTTTTTTTAATATTTATATATACATTGTTTATACAACTTATTTATGCGGAGACTTTCGAAACAGTTCCGTTTTCACTATTTAATATTGATCTCTAAGCGTTCTTGGAATATTGTTTTATTAACTGCATAAATTATTTCAGTTCACTTTAAAAAATATGTTATTTTAACTTTATGTTACAGTGACTTCATGCTACTAGAATAGGATCCTTTTCAGTTCACAAAAAAAATTACATATTCAAAAATAATTTCTCTGGTTATGGTTGTACATTATTAATAGTTACCTTTAATAAAATCAAAGGTCAAAGAAAAGTACTTATAGTCGACATTAACTTATACTTCAGACGTATTATCACAATGTGTTATACACAATAATTCGGCAAACAATTCTTATCATATCACATGTTCTATAAAGCAAACCTTTCAATACAACTTTGCAACTTCAAACATAATCTTATACAAAGATCTTAAAAATGTTAAGGTCAATTATGCCTTATTCAAATACTAAATTTTTAAATTAAATTTTTAAATGAAACAAATTAATTGAACTATGAACTTTAGCAAAATTTCGAGAATTAATTTTAAACAAACTTTTGTATAGCTTCTTCGAAAATTTATATGAGCATTTTAATTGAAAGTTTCTTGAAAAGATATAAGTATAAAAATGGAGGATGACTCACCGTTCATTTACATTTCCAATGCTCCACCAGTAGGTACTACATTGGCCAGAAGGCGAGTTTTTTGTTGCCTGGAAATTTAGAATTTTGCCGAACCCTTGCCGTTCCAGGCAAGGTAGGGATCTTTAACGTGCGTGACAACACTCACACACGGGACCTCCATTTAACCTCTCATCCGAACGAGGGCGTAATATTTGTGAAAAATGCTCACCTGCCATTTTTCAAGCAGTCAACCGTGTCGGATTTGAACCAGGACCTTGGGATCCGTAGTCTTACGCTTACTACATTGATCCACGGCGACGCCAGGATGACTCACCGCTGGCCATTTGCTTGGCGGCCGGTTTTCTTTTTTATTTAAAAATTTTTTTAAACATCTGCGTCCTTACTCTTATAGTTGAGCATGGCTGACGCAGGGGTCCGGATTTAATCTTCATACAAACCAATCACGTGTGCGGGTTTCTACATTCTTGCCTAGTAACAAGTAAAACTGCTTCTCACTCTAGTGCATGCCTTATGTTTAACGATTGTTTTCTTTATAATACTTAAATTTCCATAACTTTATTACTTGTAACTTGAATTTAATATTTTAAAATTCGGAATTATAATTATCTTCATATTTATTGATCTGTAGTTTATTCCTTAAATCTCTATACTAAAACAAAGAAGAACTTGCGCTGAAATGAAGCAAAAAAATAAAAATTTGGGGTAAGCTTGTGAAATACTTTCTTACCATAAAAATACATCTACAACCATTTTAGGTCGATGCTATTACAAAAACTAACTTATGGTACATGTTGACTCCACTTAACCAATTGTTCGGGCGGCATGTTTAATCAAAAACCTGCAAGCCCAAGATAATACTCGTCTACGGACTACATCTGATACCAAAATGGCTTATTCCACGAGGTAATTTTAGTTATACAAGCATGCGCCGGAAGGGAGGATATTGAAACAGGATACAAACAACTAGAAGTTCACTTTAAGAGTACTTTTGCTCTTCTAATGTAGATGGCGTACTATGTATGAATTTATAATAAAAGGTTTCAATAGAAATTTAACATTTATTGATTAGGTGTATTGAACAAAGTTGTATATTCAAATAACAGAAAATCGTAATTGTTACACAGCCTCTCTCCAAAAAGAAAAAAATCTTGGATAAACAAAATAAATTCTAAAGAAGGATCAAAGATTTTTTTATAATCGTCGCAATAACAATCTCAACAAAGCTAACTAACTAATTGACGATAAATAAATATCAACTAACTTAACCCTAAACATTGACATAAGATTAACTCAAAAAAAAATTTTCCTTTCTTTTTTTTGACTAGTAATATGGGAAGGTGGAAGTACAAAAGAACAAAAAATATTATGAGCGAATGAGTGTTATAGTAACTAACGCGTACAACACGTCCAAAAAGGAGACATATCCGGGAAGACAAAATAGATAGGGCTTAATCAGGAAGGTCTGACACTCAAATGTCACTCAATGGAATAGAAACAACACTAAGTATTTGCATATGCACAACCATACTACTATTCACTAACAAAAACAATGAACCAACGCAAAAAGGAAAGACTTATAAACCTATAAATACCTTACACAAGATTCTTTATGTCCTAAACTAACTTTAAGTTCAAACTATTCACACACGGGCAATTGCCATTCGCACTAGACTTCGTAAAGTCTTAAGAACAAAAAAAATTTCAAGTTGGGAATTATGATTGTCCATCAAAAAAATTTGACAACCTTACCCACATAAACTTTTTTTTTTAAATTTGTCTTTTAGAACTAGACAGCATAAATTCAACAAAAAAAAGAAAGTACTTGAGAGCTACGTCCTACCTTTCACAAAAAAATTTGGTAAAACTACCTCATTAGACTTTCAACTTCATGACGCATACTCCTATCTAGACTATCATTTTTCAACTCTATACTTCCCTAACTCTACAGAATTTAAAAAAAATCAACTTCTCCAGTATGTGTCCGCACTACAGTGGACACACTCAAAATTATTCGATTTGGTATCAAAGCAAATCCGTATATCACTATTGTGGTCAAAACTTCTACTACCCAAAATATAACTATCAACTTTGACCAACTACACAAAAAAATTTCTGTATAATGCAAGCGACTCTCGCTTACCTAAACTCTAGAATTTCAAATATGTTTAACATCATCGATGTCATCACAGCCTCTATACTCGACTTCACCAAAAAAAAAAATCTACAAAATGCAAGCGACTTTCGCTTACCTAAACTCTAAAATCTCGAATATGTTTAACATCATCGATGTCAACACAACATCTATACTTAACTTTTCAACATCATCCAAAATTAACAACCCGAACTTAAACAATATTATCGCAGTAGTCGTCATAACAAATATCAACTTTACCAATATAATCGACCGACCAGAATAATCACATCAACTGCTTAGACATTTTTTTTTTATTTTACGCGCAAGTCTTTCAACAAAAATCTTTATGACACTAAACTTATACAAATTTAATACTAATATACTCTCTACAAAAAAAATAATAAGTACAAACACGAAAGCATGATCGTTACCTAAACAAAATTATCACCGAAACACTCGATACTCTTCCTACTACAAAAGTTTTCTTTGACAAACAGAATTCCATGCCAAAATTTACTTTTCTGGAACGTCATTATTTGTATCTAAGGCAGAATATGGTTTTAAATCTTTGAGGTGCCATCTACCGGCTCTAGAACCATCAATATTATTCAGGTCATATACTAAATTCGAAATTTTCTTTACGAACGATTCATCAATAAAAAAACTAATCACGACGATAGCTAACAAAAAAAATCAGTGTTCAGGTACAGTCTCACCCTACTACCAACCGAACTGTCGAAACAACTACAATGCTTCACAACGCCTAAATTTGCTAGAATGGCAAACCCTATACGAGTCTCACCTAGACTAACAACAAAAAAATTACATCAACTCAAAAAAATTATGATGCATAAATTACTAGAGCGACTAACTCACCTCGAGTCTCGTCTAGACTTACGTACTGCTGAGCGACCAACTCTTCCTGATTCTCGTCTAGACTAACATACTGCTGAGCGACCAACCAATGCAATGCCGATCTAAATCAAAAATTTGCTATCAAAACAAAAACATGCCTATGCACAAGAGCAATTCTCAAATGATATGACGACAGCTCAAACCGATGTACCCTTAAAAATAGAATCTGTAGCATTATCATCAAATTCTGACAAAATGTTCTTTATTGACTCAAGCGAATTAAACAACCAGGTTCCTTTATTCCTTTGCCAAAAGTCTACCTTAAAATTTTCCTTTTCTCTACTATGGACCTACTACTTTCTATACCTCTAATGTTTAACTCGTATTCTAACTCTCTTTTGTGCAAATAAACAATCTGCAAAGTATCTGCCATTTCAAAAATTTAAAAGAAAACTTTTCAACCGCTAAATTTCTAACGCTATAGTTGAAAATGAAAAACAGCACTCTCGTTCAGCTAAATATTCTTCTTCACTAACCACAAAAAAATTTTCTACGTTGCAGTGTCAATAATTAAAATAACTAAATCGAGGTTTGTCGTTTGAGTTGCTATAAATGGTTGAATCATCAAAATGTATTCGAGCCCCACGTTGTGAGCGCTATTTATGTAACCTATTATTTCCTCTAAAGGAAAATAATATGTCTGCTCTACCATACAGGCGGCAGAGCCTCGAGAGATTACGAGGGGTTCCTGTTTGATAGTCAAGCCCAGGGTAAAAAGGATGTTGAATGGCTTTGAGAAAAAAGGATCCCTCTAAAGAGTTCTTCCAGCCAGCTAAGTTACTTCAACTTAGGGCAGAGCTATGAGCTAGGGTCGTAGGATAGTATACGATAAAACAAAAGAAATTTTATTAGACGCCACCGTATCTTAATGAATGTTATAATACGAAACTATCCGAAGATCAGATACGGAAATCTTCGGAAAAAGAAAAAAATTTACGACGAGCAACGTAAACAAAAATACTTACAGTGGTCTCTGCAACCTGGAATAGGAAAGACGATCTCGTGCTATCTGAAAATTTAATCACACCTAAACATTTTCAAACTAGGGCTTCATTAGAGCCTCGTCACTTTATCACAAAAATAATTATATGTAAATCCACTAGACAAAATTATACTTACAAGAAAAACACCAATAATACCTTTCTTCAGTACTAAAGTTTCTCAATAATAAACAGTTTGCTTCTGTAGGATAATTACTGTTGACTTCAAAGAAAGAAAATTTTGAGACAACTTAATTTTTTTTTTATTAATTTTTTTTTTTTAAATATTTATATATACATTGTTTATACAACGTATTTATGCGGAGACTTTCGAAACATTCCCGTTTTCACTATTTAATATTGATCTCTAAGCGTTCTTGGAATATTGTTTTATTAATTATTATTTCAGTTCACTTTAAAAAATATGTTATTTTAACTTTATGTTACAGTGACTTCATGCTACTAGAATATGATCCTTTTCAGTTCACAAAAAAAATTACATATTCAAAAATAATTTCTCTGGTTATGGTTGTACATTATTAATAGTTATCTTTAATAAAGTCAAAGGTCAAAGAAAAGTACTTATAGTCGACATTAACTTATACTTCAGACGTATTATTACAATGTGTTATACACAATAATTCGGCAAACAATTCTTATCATATCACATGTTCTATAAAGCAAACCTTTCAATACAACTTTGTAACTTCAAACACAATCTTATACAAAGATCTTAAAAATGTTAAGGTCAATTATGCCTTATTCAAATACTAAATTTTTAAATTAAATTTTTAAATTAAACAAATTAATTGAACAATGAACTTTAGCAAAATTTAGAGAATTAATTTTAAACAAACTTTTGTATAGCTTCTTCGAAAATTTATCTGAGCATTTTAATTGAAAATTTCTTGAAAAGATATAAGTATAAAAATGGAGGATGACTCACCGTTCATTTACTTTTTTAATGCTCCACCAGTAGGTACTACATTGAGGATGACTCACCGCTGGCCATTTGCTTGGCGGCCGGTTTTCTTTTTTTTTATTTAAAAAAATTTTTTTTAAACATCTGCGTCCTTACTCTTATAGTTGAGCATGGCTGACGCAGGGGTCCGGATTTAATCTTCATACAAACCAATCACGTGTGCGGGTTTCTACATTTCTGCCTAGTAACAAGTGAAACTGCTTCTCACTCTAGTGCATGCCTTATGTTTAACGATTGTTTTCTTTATAATACTTAAATTTCCATAACTTTATTACTTGTAACTTGAATTTAATATTTTAAAATTCGGAATTATAATTATCTTCATATTTAATGATTGGTAGTTTAATCCTTAAAACTCTAAATTAAAACAAAGAAAAACTTGCGCTGAAATGAAACGAAAGAATAAAAATTTGGGGCAAGTTTGTGAAATACTTTTTTACCGTAAAAATATATTTACAACCATTTTAGGTCGATGCTATTACAGAAACTAACTTATGGTACATGTTGACTCCACTTAACCAATTGTTCGGGCGGCATGTTTAATCAAAAACCTGCAAGCCCAAGATAATACTCGTCTACGGACTACATCTGATACCAAAATGGCTTATTCCACGAGGCAATTTTAGTTATACAAGCATGCGCCGGGAGGGAGGAAATTGAAACAAGATACAAACAACTAGAAGTTCACTTTAAGAGTACTTTTGCTATTCTAATGTAGATGGCGTACTATGTATGAATTTATAATAAAAGGTTTCAATAGAAATTTAACATTTATTGATTAGGTGTATTGAACAAAAGTTGTATATTCAAATAACAGAAAATTGTAATTGTTACAAGGTGCAATAGAAGATATCATTATAGAAAATGTAGAGAAAATGGATAGATGATAAAAATGAATATATGGGGAATTTATATGAAGGGCCAGAACTAGAAGCACTAAAACAAGAAACAAACATTGAAAAGGGTTACTTGGGATATACAATACTTAGGGACGAGTTTGAACTAGCATTATGGAGCTTCAAAATTAAAGTGCAATCAGAAACTGTGAAAACCGCTGGAAATGCAGTAACAGAACGTCTTTTCTAATTTGTAAGCTATATGTATGAGATAGATGAGATTTCAAACGTAACACCATAGTCACAATACCAAAAAAAAGAGGTACGGATCAGAGATGAAATGGGTCAAGTGGGTCAGTGGGTCCAAATGGTCACTTGTTTGTTTGGATCACCGGGTCAATGGGTCATGCGTATCGACCCAAATTGACCCGGTAACCCAAATTGACCGGCGACCCAAATTGATCCGGCGACACAAATTGATCCTATAAGCTAAATTGACCCGATGACCGAAATTGATCCAGTGATCCAAATTAATAAAGTGACAGATTGGCTTTAAGTAAAGCCATAGTTTAGTGAACTTTCAGGTCAGTTTATTATGTACGCGTCCACAAAATTATAGATAAAGTTATTGGTTCAGTTAGTTACTTGCACTCATGTTATGAATTTGAAGTAAGCGCCAAAATAATTTATAATGCGATAAGAGTACAGCGCCTTTCTTTTAATATAAAATTAGATGTTTAAATTTTTTCAAAGGAACGTGCGATACAGTGTTATAAACTTATAGAATTTAGTATGTTATAATCTTAATAAATTTAAAATTTTCTGTTTCTAGCTTCGCTTCTCACTGTTATAGCAATAATGCTACAAGATTTTAAAATTTGCATCATTCTGGATTGTAGTTGGACTTTAAAAAACAATGAAAATTAAGAACTAACATCAGGGTTAGTAATCGTCATAGTATCAAATATAAACACCTAAATTAGTTTACCAATAGAATTTTCTTTCACTGACGTAGTTTGTGGTAAAAAATCTAATTATTATTTCTTTATTTTCATAACATTTCATTACTTTGGTAATTTGTAGCAGCAGGCATGACCTTGATTGTAATATAAACTTTTGTAAATCTCCGAGAGGTGAAGTCAAAAAGCAAATACAATGGTTAAAATTATATGAAACGCGTATTACAAGTTGCGATTTTGTTACGTTCTCCTTAGGTTGCACCCCCTCTTCCCAAGGCTGGCTTTTGAAATTTGCTGCCGGTAGACAAATATGTTTTGGCCTCCCCTCAATATCGCCTTGAAATGTAATAACCTGCATAAGTAAATCCATAATATCTTCCAATATAAAGTAAATGTTCTTTCCTTACACGTGTGTTTTCGCGTACAGCTAACATTCTTGATGAGCGGCTAAATCCCAAAACGAATATTCTTCTCATTGGCTAGGATTTAAATTAAATAAGATATATTTTCTGAAAACCTTCATTACAATGCTGTGCGAAAATAATTGTTAAAGTTATGGTATAGTACATAGTAGTCCAAATGTTTTACTATTAAAAAATTATAAGTCGCATCAGTATATAGTTTCAGATAATAGATTTTATTAATTTTGTTCCTAGTCAATCAGTGGTAGCCGTTTTGAGATTTAGCTGCTCGTATATTATTTAATTTGTTTCATTTTATTGCCGCTCCAAAAGGGCCGCCGCCACTAGGCTCGTGCCTAGTGTGCCTGGTTACAAAGCCGCCACTACTTCTTCCCCTTGTAACCGGAGCCTATGATCAGCACACTCGTTTCACTTGTGGACCTCGCCTTCGGCTCGCTTCACCAAACTGTCTCACCATGTGCAGAAAGTCTTTTTTACATTTCGCGTTTTTAACAAAGCTATTACAGCACCCATTTGATAAGCGTAGAATAAATTATCTTGGGTCCATGGGTCAATTTGGGTCACCAAGTCAATTTGGCTCATTGGGTCAATGGGTCGTGTGTCGCATACCTATTTGGGTCACTAGGTCATGGGTTATTTTTTCGGTGACCCATTTCATCTCTGCTACAGATTGATGTGAAAACATTTGAACAATAAGTTTAGAAGCACACGTGTGAAAAATATTAACTATAGTTGTACAAAGATGGATGAAAAAATGGACTGAAAAAATAATAGGATTTGAGGATCTGGAAAAAACATTCTACAATGTAAAATACGAAAAAATGTTGGAAATACTAAAAAAGATTTAAATGAGTTATAGGTATAGACGTGTAGTACGAGTGCATAAGTAATATAAAAGCAAATAGTGGTAACAGAATTAAAGCGGGAACGTAGAAAAGTAGATATTAGGAAAGGTGTGAGGCAGAGGTGTACGCTATCCCCGTTAATTTGTAATTTATATATAGAAAGGGCAGTGAATATTTCAGATGTAAAAAAACAGTTCGAATTATGATATAGAGACAAACGATTGATATACTTAAATTTTCAGACGATATAGCGGTATTAGATCTTCCAAGAAAAGTTAGAAGCAGTTCTTAATGAAATGGAAACAGTACTAACAGGAAGATACGGTATGAAGATAACAAAATTATAACTAAAGTGCTAGTATGTAAAGCAAGAGAAAATAGGTCAAAAACCACAATACAAGTAGGAAACCAGCAATTACAAGAAGTTGAGGGTTTATACTACCTGAGAAACCAAATAACGCAAGATGGAAAAAGTTCAAAAGACATCAAACAAAGAATAGCACAAGGCCGTGCGGAATTTAACAAGAAAAAGCAAATACTATGTTCGAAGACAACAAACATAGAAACAAACAAGGCTGCTGAAAGCATATGTGTAGAGTACAGTACTATACAGCTCTGAAATGTGTACAGTAGAGCAACCAAACAGGAAAAAGATTGAAGTCTTTGAAATGTGGTGCTACAGATGTATGATGAAGATATCATCGACACACAAGGTTAGGAACAAAGGGGTTTTAGAAATGATCAAAAAGAAGGAAATATGTGGTGAACAGTAAAAAATAGGAGAAGTAGGACAATAGAACACATACTATAGCATGAGGGAATAGTGCGGAATACACTAGAAGCAGAGGTATGATAAAAAAGAGGTAGAGGTAGACTTAGATTGCACTACTGCACACAGATAGTGAAAAATAGTTTGCGAAAATTTCAGTTAAATGTGTAGGTTAGCTCAGAATACAAAACAATGGAGTTACGCATCCAATCAGTTCCAGAACTGCACACCTATTAATTAAAAAACGATTTGTATTTACACTTAATGGTTTTCGTAAACAACTACAGGCGTAGGTTTTGCAATATTTTCAATAAATGATTATTGTGCGAAATGAGAATTAAAAAACTATTGATTTGGAAAATGTCTGTGGTGAGGCATCTTGGTAACCGTCAGGTTACTTAACGCTCTCTGCTTACCATTAAATAACGTTGAAATAGTGTATACTTTTAGAAAATAATTGTAGAGATAGAATGCAAGTATATATGGTATGTTATTCTGAAAAAAAGCATTCAACAATGTAATTTGGAACAAAATGTTCAAAATGCTCAAACAAATTGGAATGAGTAATAGGGATAGTCGGATAGAACATAGCTTACACAAAAAGCAAATAGCGGTAATAAAAATAGGGAAGGAACGTAGAGATGTAAATATTAGTAAAGGGATGAGTCAGGGATGTGCGTTATCTACGTTAATTTTTAACTTGTACATCGAAGAAACAATGAATACTGTCAAATGCAGGAATTATTATGCAGGGATAAACGATTGATATGCTTTACATGAAGTTACAGATTTCTGCTACCTAGGAAACCAAATAATACAAAATGGAGAAGTACAAAATATTTAACAGTAAATAATAAAATAGGAGAGATAGGATGATAGGACACGTTTTACGGCATGAAGGAATAGTGCGGGATATATTAGAAACAGCGAAAGAAAAAAGAGCATTTATAAGCGTTATTTATATCTGTGTATGTAAGAGATTATTTAGATAATGTGTGTAAAAGAAAGATGTTTTTGGATGTATAGAAGATTGAACATAGATGTTTGTTGAGATTTCTGTTTGATTTCGTTTTCATAAAATCCGCAGCATATTTTCCGCTAAGCTAGCCACCAATATTAGGATGCAATGGACGTTTGCTTAATATAAAATGTAAATTTGTGCCCTTTTTCCTCTTTGGCCTTCATAATAAAAATAAATGTTAACCGATATTAATCCAGTGGCATTCATATCGTAGCATATAACAGAAGATCATTCATGGCAAAGTTTAAGGTTTTTCAACACCAGGCTTCTCAAATTACCTATAAGGAAGAACATGTTTTATTTTAATTTTTTAACTTTCTGCATGCTTGGAATGAAACATTTCCCAAAATATTTTCACGTGGAATTTTCTTTTTATTATGTGTTCCTTATAAATTCGGCGTTGTGGAAAAACATTTTGGCATTTGGAAAAGAAGATTTCCTGTTATGGCTTACGGATGTCGTTTAAAATTAGACAACATATTGCAACAGTTGTTTTACATAATATATGCCAGAACGTGGGCCAGAAAGTTTTGCCATTACCTAATGAAATAAATCTTAACGAGTTTGACCAAATACTGTTCGAAACAGATTTTCACTACCACTGTAGAGCTGTAGACAATTTTCAATTAAGGGATATTTTGGGTAATCAAAATTTTGCAAATTTGTAATTTTGTTTTGTTATTTTCTTAGTGTTATTTGTCAAGTTTTAATTTTTATTAACAAAAATACAATTATAATACATAATAAACATATACCATGCCATTAACTAATTATATTTACTTAATTCTAATTTCCACTTTTTAACTTCCAACTCCTTTAACTCTATGCCTAAAATTAAGTCTTTTATTTAAATTTAATATTTCTAATTTCGCTACGTTTTCTTTTTCTTTGAACGCTCTTTCTTCCTTAACGTTTTTCAAATCATTTTCGGAAATTTCCTTCTTAATGTGTGCCAGCTGCAGCTAATTATGATTGATGATGACAAGAAGGTTGCAATAGGGCGTCTTCTTGATGACCAATCTTGACGTTGAGACAATCCTTTTGCTATATGTGTTTTTAGAGTGCTCACCTTGAAATTTCCCCAATCCAATTGTGGTGCCGTACTTGAACTAGCCACCTGCAAAAATAAATATTAATAATATTTTTAGTTGTATAAAAAAACTCTTGAGGTAACCACAAAAACAGTGTAAAATTATTTTATAAATTTTAGATATTATATAAAACTTACATTGTTTCTAAACTCTATTCCTCTACATTCTCTACTACTATTATATTTCCATCAGAACTAAACAGATTTTCCAACTCAGTCACAGTGTTTGTGTTAATTATATCCAACAAAAGGTCCTTGTCTGTCATTTCAATAGAAATCACCTTAGTGCGTCCTCCTGTCTTCATCATCTCCATACGTTGGTAGCAGCGGATTTGCGTGCATCCTTTTTAAATTATCGTAGTATTTCTGCAGAGACTTTATAGTTCTCTGCATAAAACCGAGACCCTGTGAATTTAACGCGGATGTATCCGAGTTCCAAGCTTCCTCTTTTTCGCGCCAAGTAACTTCACCAGTTTCTTTACTTTGTAATACGTGTTTATATTCTGTAACTATGTTTAATAGAACGGTTCTTTCTTGAGCACTATAATTCGCTCCTCGAATTCGTTTTGGTTAGTATACATCAGCCGAAGACATTATAAAGATAACTAATATAACACATTAACACAAATGGATTAATTAATTTTGTTGACAAATTGACAATTGATTGAAATTTTCATAGACAGAAACATGCATTGAGCATTGTTGCAAGGTATTTTTACTTTTAAGTTTTGCTTAACTGAAATTTCCTTAAATGAGAGGTGTGCAATGCAAACTAAAAATAATCGGTACTTAAATTTAAGAGTTGCTTAGCTATGGAAGCATTTTAAGAAAGACCTGTACAATTAGATCTTAGTGACTGCGATCGTTGAAGTTGAATCATCTATGGGTAGCTACCTGCGTTTGATAGTATTAATTGATAGTACTAGTTAATCTAATTTCATTACATATAAATACTGTAATTTGCTTAGTCTATTTCGACGCGTCTTACAAACCTGTTCGCTGTCAAACACAAATATTATTTACATCTCAACATAATGCAAATGTTAAATATAAAATACAGGCATTCGTACTGGACAAAATCACAGATCGTTTGCCATCTTGTGTTTTTGAGCCAACAGTTTGTAAATATTTCAGCAATCTTCGTTTAGTTAACGAAACTTTCTACGCATTGGGGAGCTAAATATGTGCCTCGTATTATAGAATCGTGAAAATTTTCAGGTCCCAATTTACTCGTTGACACGTTGACACTTTGGGATTAGTCGCCATGGGTCACACTTCTATTCAGAAAATCTTGAAATATTTACAAGCTTACCGAATATTCTTAATTATTCCTAAGAATTAATCGCAATAAAAGTGTAAGTTTTTGTTTAAATTCTTCAAACTCATAAAAGTGCTAGATCATCAATCATTTAATATTTTATTTGCGGTTCGATAAATTCTTCTTTAGAACATACTTTGCTAATTCTATACGTAATCGTCTTAATGTTGAGTAACCGATAAAGGTTCCTTCTTTCGTATATTTTTTTTTTTGGTAACTTCATTTCAAAAAGTAAGATTTTGTTTCCTGGCAGCAGCAATCGAAAGTGTAGGTACATATTGTCTTCTGAATAATTTACGTATTTATCTTTCTCCAAGTAAAAATTTTCCTCCAAAGATGAAAAAATGTGTTAATTTATTAAATGTTGTATTAAACAAATGATACATGATAAACATTTATAATACAACTAATTTGTAAGATTACTCATATTTACAATGTCACATTTAATAAATTATGAATGGTAGTAACATTTATCATGTTCTTGGTCACCCATATTTTATTCCAAGGCATTATTATTAAATTAATTATTCAAGTATATAGTCTTTTAGGCTTTTCCTTTATATTTCAGACCTTTTCCTTAATATGCATTTTTGAGATACTGAAGCAAATAGTTATAAAGATCTAGAAGAAAAAATCTTTTATTCACTAGTCGTTTTACTCTTGTCAAGCACAGCTTCTGAAATGGATAATATAATAGTGACACTTTCCATCCTTAAGCATGAACAATTATTTATGAATGTGACTTTAGGAGATTGTATAATGTAAATTGAGTTTCGTCGAGCTATATACAAGATTTCAAAATAGACGATGTCCGTAATTTTTTTTATGTTTGAAATATTATAAATATACTATTTAACGGGAATAAATCATTTAGAAGATAAGAAGTATTCCGCCATTACTTTATTATGATGTTTTTATTGATCACAACCAGGATTGCCGTGCATTTGTTGGCCGCTTGTCTGCAAATTTAAAAAACGTCCGCCCTATTATTAATATCTTATACATATACCCCCGTAAATACTTTTCCCCAATAATAAATGTGCAGAAACGCAAAAAAAATTTTTAAAAATCGCACTTACGTATTTGTATGTATGGATAACTTTTATATTGGAAGTAGGGTCTCCGAGACTTGGCATCCGCAAATTTCGTTATTAATAATAAGTCAATACTGTCATTGATGTCATGTTCAATTGAAAGTGTCGCTAATGCTAATAGTCTTTCTTCGGTCATAGATGATCTAAGATCGTTTTTAATAATTTTTAATTTGGAAAACGAGCGTTCTCTGGAGTCCACAGTCATAGGTATTGTCAAAAAAATACGTAGATGCACTACTACGTTCGAAAAAGAAGAAAACAAGCAATTTTTATAAATATGGTGTAGAGTTTCATTAGCTGTCATGTTCTGGTCTCAACGCTTTGATTTCCTCAAACAATTCCATTGCTTTAATATTCGTGTGATCCTCGAGCTTCTTTGAATGAGCTTTTTCAATTGTTGCACAACTTTCATTCAACTCGCTATCATTCATCACCTTTAATTTGGAAAAGTAATGAAGTATTTTGAATATAGAACTGTGATTTTCGAATAATTTAAACATGTCTTCTAGTATAGTTAATGTGCAATGTAGAATTTTATAAAGGATTCACATTAAAATTTTCTCTTGGCTCTTGAATTGAATCATCTTCATACTCATAGTCAAATTATAGAGTACGCTTTTTTATGCACGTCGCTCCAACTGTTGGAAACTTTACCTCTGCACCAAATTCGACTGCTACTTTGCTTGTCTCATCCACTGTTATTTGAAATTCGGAATCTGTTCTAAATCCCACCAAATATTTTTTTAAATTGTCTAATGCATCCACACAAATTCCAACATTAATCTTTGGATTATGCATAATTTTGCTGACCACATTAACTTTATTCAAAATGTCATGTCAGATGAAAACAGAGCAAATAAATTTGAAAGACTTTATTTTTTGGCCTGGATTATTTACTATACTTCTAGTACTCATGTCTCGAGTGCTATCGTTAGTCAGTTCAACCAAGGCATCATAGATTTCTGCCAACTGATTTTTCAGAGGTGTAATTGCATTAATTCTACTTTTCTATCTGGTTTCTGATAATGGTTTCAGTATAAGATTAGATGTATGCTTTAAAAGTACATTCCTTCTATGTGTAAACGTAGAAAAGTACACATTCAACTCTTTTACCAAATCGAAGAATTTATTGATTAAAAACTAATTTTTGCAGCATCGTTAATAACCAAATTTAAAGTATGTGCGGAACATAGAACATAAAATGCTGTTGGATATAAATCTAAAATTCGTTTCTGGAGACCAATATTTTTTCCGCGCATATTTTCACCATTGTCATACCCTTGGCCGCGTAAATTATATACATCTAAATTGAGTTCCTTTAATTTGTTACATAAAAATTGGATTAGTCCTATACCTGTAGTATCTGTTACAGGACAAAAATAAATAAAATGTTCAAAAATTTCAACTGGTGCATTCGTTAATATCAATAGGATAATCACAGTAATTTGTTCAGTTTGTGTCACATTTAGGGTGCAGTCAAGAATAATTGAAAAATATTTCGAATAACGGGCTTTTTTAAGAATTTTAGTCTGGATGGTATCTGCTAAATAATCTCGTTTTTAATTCGCATACCGAGATATTGTGGCATATTCTTGTGCTGCAAAGACCGTATGCGACGAATGTGTTCTGACAAAACAACGTCAAATTGGGCTATTAATTGGGCTAACTAAAGAAAATGCCCGTTGTTAGGCGTAAATAGTGTTTGAGAAGATCCTCCGAATGCTAAACATTGCTTTGACAAAAAATTAGCAATCAATAGCAACCTTTTAATCATTCCGTACCAGTGATATTTTTCTAAATTATAAATACGAAGCTCAACAGCATTCATAGTGGTGCCTTTCTTTAAATTTGACTCATGTTTATGTTGCTAATCACGTTGTAACAATTTTTTTGTTGTAAAGGAAAAAATTGCTAGTTAAAACAAATTAGAAGTATAAAGGCTAGAGAGAAGAGAATATAAATTTAAAAAAATCGCCAAGAATGTTTATTTGCAAAATAAGATCGACCCTCAATTTTTAATAAGTCCTTGGTCCCATATGGAAAACAACAGACTCGTTATTTTCTAAATTGGTTTACTTACAAGACTAAGTTTAACATTTTGTACTCATATTCTTATAGACAACAATTCAGTTGTTTTGAAATCTGGTTTGTAAAGTTATAAATAGCAATTTAATCTTCCAAAAACCTGTGTAAACACTCTATTGTTCAAGAAATATCTCATGGCTTCCAACTTGTTTCTAATAAGATTTTCCCCGTTTGAACTTGCCTTGCATGCAATTTTTCTAAATCCGCTCACTTCCACATCATCTACGCAGCAAGCGGGTTGAAAAGTCGTTAATGGTAAGATTTACGGTCCAGAAACTTTAAATACCGTGTCGGGATTCGAACCGAGGACTTTGGGATCCGTAGTCTTACGATTTTTATTACATTATAACGTGAATAAGGGCTGCTATACTTGCGGCCACGTCCCCAATGTTCCACCCGAAGGTATTATATTGGGTTTTTTTATTACAGCAGAAAATCCCCAGTAGAGTTAACCACTGCACATACCGAATGGTGACATCCACTATCATAAAAGCGGCAGATAATAGGCCGTAGGAGCGAAAACCATCGCGTAGTCTTTATCTACCCTCCAGCTTACCTACATTTTTGATATGTATCACGTACCACAACAGTTTGGAGCCGACGCTTTTGTTATTCAGCTGGAGCCTGTGCATAATCAGCCAGTGGTTAAGGATCTATTAATTGTTTTGCAACCCCCTTCAACACAACGGCGAAGTACTGAGCCGTAATTTTTAGTCATTTCAGTCTCCAAGACTCGGTACCGCAATGTTACAAATAATAACCTTATGTTGATTATTTAAGTTCTTTATCAAGAGTATACTTTCTCCTGAAAGTATTAACTGCTCCAGATCTTGTATAGTTGGAATTTTTAATAATAACTATTGTAAAATAATTTGAATAGCAGGTTTGCTTAACTTGTAGGTGATAATCAGATCTGATGCTCTAATTAATCATAAGAGACTAAATGTTGCGTAACTAATAATTATTTCTGATATCACTAACACATGTGAATTTATTTAACTTTTTTTATTTGATAAAAGTTTTTATTCTATAATAGATATCTTCTGATTTTATGTTCCATTTTCTAAAAAGAGTAAATTAAATATTTTAAATGATCCACTAAAATCATATCTTTTCACTAGATAAAGTGGCCTCCAACTTCATTTTATTTAGTTTTCTGTTTCATGAAGAATATTTCACCCTGCCCTTTTTTATGATCTCCAATGGGATAATAGCGAAGCTAGCCGCCGGCTCAGCAAGTTTTTTCATAGTTCCAACTCGCACACGAAAAGTTCTATCTTCTCCATACAGGATAAAAAAATAAAATTGCTACATTAACGCCTATTGCTTTGGAGCTCGAAATGAGTAACCATTTACTTACACCATCTATATAGAACACGAAACTGTTACATTGGCACCGCATATTGAGGCCCGAGTTGGAAATATAAAAATAAATCTGTTACAACATACTTCACGTACCCCTGCTAGGTGTTCCGATTTGTTTTGAACACCTTCAGGCTTAAAAAAGCTTACATGCAAAATAGAAAACACTGTTTAATGAAAGACAAATATCTTTTGCGGTAATTGTTTCTGGCCACTCTCCTGGATCATTTGAATATATACTTTCGTTGCAATTTCTTCAGGAAGTTCTATAAAATATGGATTTTCTTTATTATTATCATCAGAGCGCCTCTTATTCTCTTTTTCAGTCAAGTTATTAGGGTTTTCTAAAATTTTCTAGCCTATTACTACACTTACGCTAGCACTAGTGCTAGTAGTAGTCGTGGTCGCAATAGTACTATCCGATAAACTTGCACTTGCACTCACATTTGCAGCCAAAAATTTTTCCAAAGCGCCGGATTGTTGTTGTTGCTGCACCATTTTTGGTTTCTTTTTCTGCATGTATTGAAAACCCGACAAATGTCTAGTTTTCTTATCGGACATTACTGAATTTCGAAATAAGAGTGGTTACACGTAAACATCCAAATCCAAACTGAACGTTATAGTTTTAAACTAACAAGTGGTAAATAACAATTCACAATATTTTATTGTAACTTTCACTTACTGTACCTGCGTTGGGCCGTCATAGTTGCTGTGAAACCTACAAAAAGCCTCACCAGAGTAAAAAAAGATATTCGAGCCTCTCTAATTTGGCACCAAGATTTGCTGTGATTCTCGCCCTGTTGAATCTCTACTGATAATCGCCTCTTTACTCTTTCCGCCTCGGCTGCTCACCTAGTTAAAACTTTCATCCTCATTCATAAAAAAAAACACATTCCTACCACAAACATCAACGTTAACTCTATTTACATCAATATTCATAATACATTAAAATTTCAAAATTAAATTGTAGCATAAATTTCAGTATCATAAAATTTCCATTTCAAATTTTGTCATCATTTTAATTTGCATCCAGAATTAAAGTCCTTGTGGGATGCCTACTAATTAATTTAACAATATTTGCAGATCTGAGTCTGAATAAAAGGGAGCATCTCCCACCCCTTTACGTTAATTAAACAGGTTAGTCTAATTGAGCTCAAAGACTGACCCAAATTTTCATCATAATCAAGAACATAAACTGCTAAATACTCCTTTCTACTTAAACAAGAAAATTTCACCTTAAAATTAAAAATTTGTTTGTACAAATTCACTACTGTCCATTTTTTATCAAACAAATTATAAAGTTATTCAACACACACCAAAACATCAAAAATCTAACAACAAAGCATAAGTTACCTGAAGATTAATGCACTCGTGGCTCCAATGTACATCTTCCTTTGTTAATCACACCATTCCAACTGGGTTATGTTTACGGCTTCTGATTCTGAACGCTTTTAAAATTTTCTACACCACCATTCATCTAAAGTTGTATCAGGGCTTCTCAGGAACTCATCTATGTATATCTAAATCTTGTTTTGTGGATCCAATCACGATTACGAATAACATTTGGTTATTAACACCCCCGAAAAATAGCAAAGAAGTTCATAATTTTTTCACGCTATACCCAAAACTGCCTACTTTTGTTTATTCATTTATCATTACTAATTTCGATAATTGGTACAGTAATACTCGCAAATATAACTAGACTTTATTACCTTGTATCTTCTCTAAATGCACTTAATAACTTTTATCGTAGCACGTATTCTGCTTGAAGTAAGGTATAACAGCAAAAAAATAAAGAGCAAACTGTTTTAAAGTATTGAATAAAAATCGAAAATCTAAGAGAGCCAAACTCCTATAAACACGGGTTTATATAATAGCGCGCTTGCACGTCGGTTTTGTCCCGCAACGGACACTTTCTAGAATTTCGCATTCTATGTTCCCTTTTCGACAGTCCGGCACAGCGATTCTAAAAATTTGCACACGCGCCAGTTGAAAATCTAAGAACTTTTCACACGACTCGCACAGCGTCTGCAAACAACTAATTAATTTTTATCTCGAAATTGTTGTTTCCACCTCTCATATCTGCATCTTATTTTCACCAATCGTAAACCTCGTGACGTTGCTCAAATCCCGCCTTTTATTATTCGTGTATCTGCCTTGCGCGTTTCATCCGTCTCTTTCTACCCTGGCCTAAATGGTACAAATCGATATTCTTTATTATGGGCTATTTCAATCCACGTGGACTCGCGACGTGACTTTTAAAATAAACGCTGTTTTGTATTTCGTGCTAAAGCATCCGACCGTTTCCAATATACGTAGAATCTGAATGTTTATCTATTCAAATTTATTAGAATTTTGATATTTAAAAATACGCAGGTGTTCAATCGTAATACTTCTACGATTTGGATATTCCATTTATTTAACCTTCTTGATAGATTTGTATGCTAGCAACGCGTCTCATATTTGGTATTATGGGGTTTTTAAAATCTTTTATGCATATTATGTATTACTAATGGTTCAATTAACTCCAATTAAACTAATAATGAATGGCATTGACTTCTACCCTTTAATTTTTAGCAAATACTAATTAAATATTAATTATTATCTGTACACTTTGTTTAATACCCGTTACTTAAAAATTGAATTAATCAATATAAATTTCGCACGTAATTTCTATTTGTTTCTTGGAACAATTAAATTAATTACACGTTGAGCATTTTAATTCTGCTTCTTTTTATAGAAAGCGTCTAGTGAATAATTTAAATCCCTTATTTTTAATAAAACAAATAAATTTTTATGCTCCATGGTTTTAATAACGCATATTATCTAATAAAATTCTATACAAACCCTACATTCTAATTGAATGATTTAAATCTTCACACTAGGCATTTACTTACGCGTACTTTTTCCCAAAGCTTCCTTATACACGGTGATTAAAATTATTTGATGTCGTTACTTAATTTTCTACCCTGGTCTAAATATGAGTAATATATATATATAATACTCATATTTAGACCAGGGTAGAAAATTAAATAATCACATCAAATAATTTTAATCACCGTGTATAAGGAAGTTCATTAGATAATACGCTTTATTAAAACCTTGAAGCATAAATAAACTCGGTCGTTTTAGTAAAAATAAGAAATTTAAATTATTTATAAGACGCTTTATATCAAAAGAAGCAGTATTGAAAAGCTCTGCGTGTAATGTAATTATTCCTAAACAAATGGAAATTACGTGCAAAGTTTATATTAATTAACCCTATTTTGAGTAACCGGTATTAAACAAAGTTTACACATAACAATTAATATTTAAGTTGTATTCGCTAAAAATGAAAGGATAGAAATCAATTTAATTGGAGTTAATTAAACCGTTAGTAACATATAATACCTATAAAAACTTGTGAAAATCCAAGATTAAAATACCACGGAATAAGGCTCTGAGAATTAATATTATATTTGAACACCTGCGTAGTTTAAATGTCACATTCGGCGTAAAGTTTGCAGATAATTAATGTTTCAAAGAATCTTGGGGAAAACGTCGCATAATAGTTACGAGAATTGCTAAAACTGGGTTATTTCACACTCCATGTGGACTAAAATAATCGATAATAAAGAATATCAATTTGCACCAATACGAACAGGGTAGAGAAGGAAAGAGAAAATGCGTCAAGCGAAGACACATATTGTAAAAGGCGGGATTTAAGCAACGTCACGGGGGTCACAATTGGTTAAAAATAGGATGCAAATATCAGAGGTAGAACAACAATTTCTGTACAAAATCAATTAGTTTTTCTCGGACATGCTTGCGTGCCGGGTGGAAATTTTCTGAGATTTAAATGGGGCGAGTGAAAATTCGTAAAAATCGACGTGCGAGCGACAGACTGGGAACATAGAATGAGGAATTCTTTAGAATTACCCGTTTTGGGGAACAGACCGATAGACAGGCTTTTTGCTATATATACCGAGATGAAGATAAACAAGCTCTCTTAGACTTTTGACGATTCGATGCGTTAAAAGCTCGTACATACGCGACTTGATTGAAGATGTTAAACCGTGCATTTTTAGTTTGATTAAATAATTTAAAAGTTTGCTAGTATATTTTAGTGATTCAAAATAGCTTGTTATTTACGTGCTAACATGAATGTACTTCAGTGCACTTAGATACAAGGTAATAAAATTTAGTTTCACTGTACCAATTAGCAAAATTTACAACGACGAATGTATACACAAAAGTAGGCAGTTTTGGCGTATATTGGTGACAGAAGCATGAATTTCTTTGCTATTTTTCGGGGTGTTAATAATTAAAGGTTCAAATACGTGTCTGGATCCATGAAACAAGGGTCAGATAAACACAGAGGAGTTCCGGAAAGGCCCAGAAACGACTTTGAATGGATGGTGATGGAGAAAATTTTAAAAGCGTAGAGAATCAGAAGCCGTAAATATAATCCTGTTGAATGGTGTGATTAACTAAAGAAACGATACTTTGAAGCTACGAGGACAGTAACCTTCAGGTAAATTATACTATTTTGTTTGACATTTTGTGTGTATTGAATGACTTTATAATTGATTTACTTTAAATGGACATTAGTGAAATTGTTCTAACCATAAACGTTTAATTTTAAGATGAAATTTGCTTGTTTAAGTAAAAGGGTATTTTGTTTTGATGTTCGGGAATATGATGAAAATTTGGGTATGTCTTTGAGCTCAATTAGACGAACCTGGTTAATTAACGTAAAGGGTGGTAGATGCTCCTTTATACTCAGACTCCGGTCTGCTTATATTGTTATATTAATTAGTAGGCATCCAACAAGGACTTTAATTTTGGATGCACAGTAAAATGATAATAAAATTAATCTTGAAATTCTTTTTAAAACTGAAATTTATGCTGAGTTTTAATTTTGAAATTTTAATGTATTCTGAATATTGATGTAAATAGAGTTAACGTTGATGTTTTTGGTAGGAATGTGTTGTTTTTTTTTATGAATGAGGAGGTTTATAACATTAGGTGAGCAGCCGAGGCGAAAAGCGTAGTTCACGGATTTTGGAGGTTTCACAGCATAATCTTGACGCCCAAACTGTGGGGCTCGAATGTTTTTTTTGAAAGGGCCAGTACCTGCAGATATGAGAGGAAACACAGCATAATATGGCGCCCAATTCGTGAGGCTCGATTTTATAAAGGTATCACAGCAAAAATTTGGCGCCCAATTCGTGAGGCTCGATTTTATACAGGGTAACACAGCAATATATATATATATATATATATATATATTATTATGTTAGGGGGGGGGGGTATAAGGTTTCTAAAGGTATATTTGTATTAATAGGGTGTATGCCAAACGATAGGATCAATATTTCAGATTTAATAATTTAAAACTATAAATTTTGCTATACTTTACATACGTTAAAGTATGTACCATTTCAGATTGAAACTTATATGCCAAAAGGTAGATAACATGACTTTATGACGTTGATATAATGCACGGTACTTGAGGTTTTATACTGAGTTGATATTTCATGAGCCAGTTGAGAGTACATTTGCCGTCGGAAAGCCGAACGCATTTATGGATATCTGCAATATAACAAAGCGTCCAGGTCGTGTATAAATTATTTGGCTTTTCCTTTTTATAGAATCAAACTTTTGGACGAATTGTAAATCAAAATTTAAAGTGAATCAAAATGTAAAAGGTTATTGGAGTTTAGTGAAGTGTTTTGGACCAATAGTAGAGATTTAAAATTATTATAAAGACTGTAGCGAAGGTATGTTAGACACGGAAAGAAAGATGATTTGTTATTGGATGTTATATGTTTAAAATTATTATTCTAGTAAGCTAAGTTTGTTGATTTAATAACTAAGCAAAATAAATAAGGGACTTACTTTTCGAATTTGTTCAGATAAAGACCTATTTTATGAAACCTGCGTTAAGTTGTAAATATTAATAAAATAAAAGTTTATATGTGTATCATCGAGTATTATTTAGTAAAGTGTGAAAGAAATAAAAAGCATCGAGCATATACAAGGAGTTTTTAAAAGTGGTTAATAGTGCAACGGGAAAGGCAACGAGTATTTAAAGAAGATTTTGGAAGTGGTTATTATTGCAAAGGGGAAAGCGACGGTTATTTGTTTGAGAAGATTGGTGTTGGTTTTGGAATAGATTTGGTATAACGGCAGTAGGAGATAGGAGTGGATAAAGAAGGCGTCGACGACATAGATAATTTTGGATTGATTTGAGAAGATTAAACGGCAGTAAGGACATCGTATGGATAATTGGAATAGCAGGACTAGGAGTGATTTATAATAGGACAGCGGGTTTGAATTGGATTGTGCGAAGAGAGGATTAATTGGGGTACGGAGCAGAGGAACAGGAGATCAATATACGGCGAGGAAGAATTAACGCAGGGGAAGTAGACAACGGTTTTTTGCTAAATTCTAAATTGGGGTAAATTTATTTCAGGTTTGGGTCATCGAAATTGTTTTTAAGAACACCTGGAGGCAGTACGCAAGCGAACAACAGTGGAGAATCTTTTGTGAAAGTGCGTACGGCGATTTCGAACTTGAGCCAGCAGTTAAAGGAAGGCCTTCAGCGCGGTATATTTCTGGTAAGTACCGTGAATATATTATAACGTCAGAAATTAAAGTCATAAATTGTTACATAAATTAATTTGGCATCAGGCAACTTTGATCTATTAAAATTTGGCATACATAGTAAATTCAGTACATTAAAAAAGTGGTAAAACAAACGAGGGTGCAGTTTGGTTGGGTAGTGCACATCTACTCACGATTGAACTCACGGTGAGTAGGTGAGAAAACCCTAAGATTAAAGTTTCAAATAGTCGAGGCATAAAATATAGTAATTAGTAAATAAAGAACCAACCAAACGTTTGCTAAAGCACCTCGATTTGAAGTCATACATTGAATAGTAAATTAGGGACGACGACAAAAGTCGTGTAACGAATTTTGTTGAAAGTTTAAAGTGTAATAAATAAAGAAGGTATAGCCCAAAGTGAAAGTAAAGTAAAAGGGGATATTAGAATATATATATATATATATATATATATATATATATTATTTTGAATAATTTATGACATTTGGACGAAGTAAAACCCAAAATCGAATCTTAATTTAATATTAATAACGTCCAGAAACAAAGAACCTATTATATATATATATATATATATATATATATATATATATATATATATACAGTGCTTCCCAAAAGTAACGGATATATTCGATTAAATGATTATTGACAATTTCTGACTTAAAAGCTCTGACACGTCGATTTTAATTTTAAATTGTCATTTAATTATGTAGTTTTTAACCCACCACCCTTTAACCCCTGAGCGCTAGCGTTCCCTATTTAAAAATTTTAAATAGCAATGTACCCCTTGTGATACCTCAATTAATAGCATTTTTCATGCAGAAATAAAATTTTACAAAAAATTCTAAATCGGTTGATAAATAACTGTTTTATTCAATAAACAATACTTAAATAAAAACCAAAAAATAAACCCAATTTCAATTAAATGTTCAAACTGCTGTCCGTTAGCGGCTAGGCAGTGTCCTAATCTAGAGACAAACTCTTGTTGAACTTTATTTACTACACTTTAGATTTTAAAAAACCCCAGAGGAAATAATCCAAAAGGGTTAAGTCGGGAGACCTTGCAGGGCATTCAATTTGTCCTCGTCTACCAATCCACCTCATAGGAAATACTTGGTTGAGATATTATCGTACTGGACGTGCATAGTGGGGAAGCGCACCATCTTGCTGTAGCAAAATACTAGGATGAGGTGAATCAGGATCTTCTGCATTCGGATGTAGTACCGCTAAAGCCGAAATTCATTCAAATTGGAGAAAATTTAGATATTGTTCCCCATTGAGTGTTCTCTCAAAAAAGTACGGTCCAATAACTTTATTACCCACTATCCCCGCCCAAACATTAATCTTTTGTGAAAATTGCGTATTTGCTTCCATCGTCCAATGCGGATTTTCATCAGCCCAATAACGGCAATTCTGCTTATTAATGGTAACATTTAAATAAAATGTTGTCTCTTCAGAAAACATAATATTTCCTTCCAATCCAAGATTTTCATTGCAAAGTTCCATCATTGTCTCACAAAATTGCGCTCGCCTATCAAAACCATCATCTGATAACTCTTGCACTAATTGCACTTTGTAAGGGTGAAATTTTTGCTTACGGGGAAATCTATGAACTGCACTTTTTGATACATTTAACTGTGAAGCGACTCCCGCAACGCTTGAATGTGGATTTTCCTGCACAAATAGCAAGACATCCAATTCTGAATCTTGATCTAAAGATGATGGACGTCCATCTTTAGATTTATCTCATACGTGTGCAATATTCCGAAATTTATTTTCAATTCGGCTTATCGTTGATTGCAAAATTGGGGTGGGGGAGTCGGTATTAATTTCATTGAATAAAATTCAAACTTCTTTGTGCGTTCGAATTCTATCTCCAAAGTCAATCATCATTAAAATTTCAATCCTTTCGGCTTCGTTAAGTCTCATTTTTGCGGACTTATTATTAAACAAGCAACACGCACTTAACTAACGTACTTTCACTAAACTTATTTGACACTTTACAAACATTTTGTTTGTCAATGCATACCCGATAATTGGCACTTTAAGTGGATAGTTTTTATTGAATAAAGCAGTTGTTTATCAACTGATTTAGAATTTTTTGTAAAATTCTATTTCTGCATGAAAAATGCTATTAATTGAGGTATCCCAAGGGGTACATTGCTATTTAAAATTTTTAAATAGGGGATGCTAGCGCTTAGGGGTTGAAGGCTGGTGGGTTAAAAACTACATAATTAAATGACAATTTAAAAATAAAAATCTACGTGTCAGAGCTTTTTACTCAGAAATGGTCAATAATCATTTAATCGAATATATCCGTTACTTTTGGGACGCACTGTATATATATATAAATATATATATATATATATATATATATATATATATATATATATATTAATAGTTATTAAGATGAAATGAAAACCCAACTTTGTATTTAAAGTTGAATTACCATTTCAAATCGAACTAGTACTGAAAACGACTAAAGAACGGCTACAGCAGGACTTGAACCTGCAACCTCTGATTTTCCGGATCAGTGTTAACCAATCTGAGTATTTAGCTAATTGTTTAGATGATGTTATACTAATACTACTGAAGCTTGGCTCTTGATTAACGATTTTCAATTACGTCTTGCATTTAAGGAAATTGAAGCTTCAGTAGTATTAAGTATAACATCATCTAAACAATTAGGCTAGATAGCTCAATTGGTTAGAGCACTGATCCGGAAAATCAGAGGTTGCAGGTTCAAGTCCTGCTGTACCCGTTCTTTTAGTGTTTTTCAATTACTAGTTCGATTTGAAATGGTAATTCAACTTTAAATACAAAGTTGGGTTTTCATTTCATCTTAATAACTATTAATATATATTAAGCATTCATTTGCATTCCAAATGTGGATTATTCTTCTCTATTAATAATAATATAATTACATGTTTGTATTATTCCGAACGTTGCAAAAATGGGATGATCAAGTTATTAGTACATGAATTATGTATATAACTAGATTCAATTTCCTTAAATGCAAGACGTAATTGAAAATCGTTAATCAAGAGCCAAGCTTCAGTAGTATTAAGTATAACATCATCTAAACAATTAGGCTAGATAGCTCAATTCGTTAGAGCACTGATCCGGAAAATCAGAGGTTGCAGGTTCAAGTCCTGCTGTAGCCGTTCTTTTAGTGTTTTTCAATTACTAGTTCGATTTGAAATGGTAATTCAACTTTAAATACAAAGTTAGGTTTTCATTTCATCTTAATAACTATTAATATATATTAAGCATTCATTTGCATTCCAAATGTGGATTATTCTTCTCTATTAATAATAATATAATTACATGTTTGTATTATTCCGAACGTTGCAAAAATGGGATGATCAAGTTATTAGTACATGAATTATGTATATAACTAGATTCAATTTCCTTAAATGCAAGACGTAATTGAAAATCGTTAATCAAGAGCCAAGCTTCAGTAGTATTAAGTATAACATCATCTAAACAATTAGGCTAAATAGCTCAATTGGATAGAGCACTGATCCGGAAAATCAGAGGTTGCAGGTTCAAGTCCGGCTGTAGCCGTTCTTTTAGTGGTTTTTAATTACTAGTTCGATTTGAAATGGTAATTCAAATTTAAATACAAAGTTGGGTTTTTATTTCATCTTAATAACTATTAATATATATTAAGCATTCGTTTGCATTCCAAATGTGGATTATTCTTCTCTATTAATAATAATATAATTACATGTTTGTATTATTCCGAACGTTGCAAAAATGGGATGGTCAAGTTATTAGTACATGAATTATGTATATAACTAGATTCAATTTCCTTAAATGCAAGACGTAATTGAAAATCGTTAATCAAGAGCCAAGCTTCAGTAGTATTAAGTATAACATCATCTAAACAATTAGGCTAGATAGCTCAATTGGTTAGAGCACTGATCCGGAACATCAGAGGTTGCAGGTTCAAGTCCTGCTGTAGCCGTTCTTTTAGTCGTTTTCAATTACTAGTTCGATTTGAAATGGTAATTCAACTTTAAATACAAAGTTGGGTTTTCATTTCATCTTAATAACTATTAATATATATTAAGCATTCATTTGCATTCCAAATGTGGATTATTCTTCTCTATTAATATATATATATATATATATATATATATATATATATTTGTATTTTATTTAAAAATGTGTTTCGTACAAATTTGGTTCCAGAAAATTTAACCGGTAGTCCGCAGAAAAACTCAGTGAAGTACCCCTTACATTTGATTTTTTAATGCTCTACCCGAAGATACTACACTAGCCAGCAAACAAGATTCTTTACCTAGAAATTTTAAAATTTGCCAAACCCCTGCTACTCGAAGCAAGGTAGAGATTTTTAACATGCGTGCCAAAGCTCACACACGAGACCTACATTTTACCTCTCATCCAACTGAGGGTACATTTATGTATAACATGCTCGCCTAACATTTTCAGTGGTATGTGTCGTAAATTGAACCCGGGCTTAGTCACACGCGAACCCGCTAAACCATGGTATAATAACCCGGCTAAAAATTATGTTTTGGTAAAGCACCGAAAACCTCGACTGTACTAAGAAGAATGGTTGCCGACTAATGCAGTGGAACGGGTGGTGTAAGTGTTTGAAGATAGTCCTGGAATGCTATCGTGAGTGAAATATGTCCTGATCGTGAAGTATCTTGGACGCCACCTAATCTCTAAGTACAGGGTTAAGAATAACAAAGACAGCGTTATAATAAGACCACTAACCACTTACTTGATAGCTGCTACCTGAACGAACGGTTTCCAAAATTAAATGTTAAATTAAATACCTGAATATTAACCGCGCCTCTTTGTAATTACATTGTAATTTATTATAGCAAAACTGGAACTACCAACTTCACATTAGTAGTAAAAACGCCAATAAAGATGTCTTTACACTATTACACGATATGCTTTCTACTATACTCTCAATGCAAATACATAATAGACACCCTTAAACAAATATTAAAAATCAAATATATCAAAATTTACTTCAACTTTATGAAAAACATTTACCACGTATAAAATTACTATCTAAATTCTTAACTTAATAACGAAAATGTACTGTGAGTAGGTTTATAAATTTCGTGCAATTAATTAAATCAATTATTTACAGAAACAGCAAGTTACAGTCCCAGAAATTTCAAACGTAAATACCTGATGAGTGATTTTTGCCTGTAGGTAACTCGAACACCACTTAAAGCCTAATTGTTCTCAACATGCGTATGTTTAAAATGAAGTTGTTAATTTAGTGGAATTAAAGTAACAAACTTAGTAGGACAATATCCAAATATTATTGACTACCTCCAATCTGTAAGATACCTATTTTACAAAGTAAACTAACCTACTTAAGTTACACGTTGTTCCTTTAGATGTTAGTTACAAAGCGCGATATAAATAATGACCTTCTATGCATAAAATAATTCGGTGTACCTTTTGCAGAATTGAGACAAATGAATTAAGACTGAAAATTAAAATTACTTTTCTTGCTTTTCTGTTTAATTAAAACCAAAGAGAGAGAGTATTAATTTTTTTTATCAGCACAAATTTTTATGTGAACGACTTCGAGGCCATACGATTAGGTAATAAGCGCGTCAGTGTGATACATTATTAATCAAAAAACAAACGAATCGTAAAAACACAAAGTTACGTTAGCTGATGTCATTTTTAATCTTTAAAATCGCATAATGAATTTGACACCCTTTGAGTATGAACTATATAAAACACAGAGATAATTCTTCCTACATCAAGAATGCATGTAACATAAAATTATACTTTCTAAAGAAAATAACTTAACCCTTTGGGTGGGATTTAGTAATACAGAAACTATTAAAATGAAATATGATAATAGACATTTCAAATGAACGTCACAAATATTTATATGTACTTGTGCTTAAACGTAATTGTACAATAGAGTTGAGCTACATACACTGGTGTTTCCAAAACTAATATAAAGGTAATAGCTTCCAGCCTTGATACAATAAAAGATATTACAATTTCCTAGAAGTGCGATTAATATACAGGTAATTAGCATTTTGATTCTTGGAAACCCCTGCATTCAGCTAGCAATTTTTTATAGTTATATCAGCGTCCTTATCATCACGTTTATTTTAGTTTTGGTTTAACTTTAGTAGTATTCTCGATTATTCCTCGTGTGAATTTTGGATCAGAATCACTTTCTTGATGTCAGGTTCTAGCATAACCAAAACCTGATATTAAAAAAAAAAAAAAAAAAAAAAAAGATACCAAAATGTCCAATATGCACGAGAAACCCCACTCCATTAATACAATCACTGCCTATCTTCATAATTATGTGCGGAAAATCGGGAATAAATAATACCAAATAAACAATAACAAATAAATCATAAACCCTCATTAAATTAAATCAATAAAGTAAACAAGGATAATAAAACAGAGTGCAACCGCGCATCCCCCAGGACTTGAAAGTGAAGTGATAGTGATAGTGATTGTGATCCCCCCAAAAACATTTAGTGCATACCCACCAGGACTTTAGCAGTGCACCCCGTCCCACCTTTAGAAGTAAGTTACAGACGACCAGATCTTCGGATGCTGGATAATTTTATTATCGAGGTAAGACTTAAAATGTGGCGGCTGTACTGCACAAGCATTGATTTACATTAATTAGTAGTTTTTGAAATAATTTAAGAAGCACGTTTGGTGTGTAAAGACGCTAGCCGACATAATGCTTGTGCGAGTGCACCTGATAAATAGGGTGATGCTTTCGCTATTTTGTGCACTGCTATATGCTTAACGCTTATTAAACATTTATTTATATATTTACATAATTATATTTATTTATATTTTATATTTACACTTTATATTTATTTATATATAGCATGTATTATGTGGCTTATTTGTTTTGTTTGACGTTCTGTCGCCATTTTGGTTGCAGTATATATTTGGGAAGGACGAGCAGAATTGCGAAGATTGTAATCATATGTAAATCAGTTAGGGAACGATAGGGAAAGCTAGGGATGGATTTAAATTAGTTAGCTAGATTTGGATAGTTTTAAGACGACCCTTCAGGTCGCACTGGTAAGCAGAACCGGCGTCTGCTATCCGGTATTACGGATCCTCCCTCTCATTTTTGCTTGTTGATCGGGTACACTCGAAAGTCAGCGCTAGGGATACCATTATTTACAACCCTGTTTTAGTTTTGTTTTGTTTTTGTTCCAGTTTTGTCAGATTTTAGGTTTATTAGATTGTTAGAGTTTGTTAGGTTTGTTAGATTTTTAGGTTTGTTAGATTTTTATTTAGTTTTTATTTAGGGTGAATCAACTATGAAGTAAGAATAAATTAGGAGCACGACTATTTTTCGCGTTTAAACCCAATGTAGTACCTCCGGGTGGAGCATTGGGGACGTGGCCGCAAGTATAGCGGCCCTAATTCAAATTATAATGTCAGGTTCTAGCATCCTTTTGTTATTTTTTCTGGTATTTTCTCCAAAGAACCGCTGTATTTCGAGATTAGGTGGTCTCCGAGATAGTTCCGATTAAGATTAGTATTTCCACTGCGAACACTTACATATGACCCTTCCTACTAAGTTTGTCGGCTATCATTTTTGTTGGTACAGCCGAAGTTGTTAGGACTTCATGGAATCGCAGAATTTTTTCGAGGTACTCCACCAAGTTAGATGCCTTCTTAAATTCAGCAGAAAGTTAATTTTACAATACTATTATTGCAATAATTCACTTGTGAACAATTAGTGCCTATTAATGTTAATTAAAAACCCAAATCAGCAAAATTATTAATTGATCATTAAGTTTCATTCAGTTGCCTTTAATATAGTAGCATATTAAAGGAGAAACAGGTCTTCTGGGCCCATAACATACCACACACTTATCTCACTAATTATACACCCGGGGACTTTGGAATTAATATATCCCGCACTATTTTCCAGGAGATTAAAATTTTTAGAAAATTTTTCAAATCCGATCAACCCTTACTGAGTTACAATCCCTATACGTCAAAATTACTTAAAGCCTATATTTTGTCTTGTTTCTCGAGATTTAAGGCATGCATTTAATCTTTCCTTGAATTTGCATTTAATTCGGTCGGGCGGTGTGTAAGTCGGACAACATGCCGGTCAGGTAACATGCCGCGCTAAGAAAACTAAATCTTAAAGAAACTCTAAACTAAATGCTTGCTTTAGATCTTGCTATGATATTGCCGTATTCCGATGTATTTAACGTCCAGTTGCTTGCTGTTCGCCACCGCTCTGTCTCTAAATAACCTAGGAAAATTTTAAATTTCACAGAGTTGGTTTTATTATGCCTCGACTAGCTCAGTTCAACCCTACACAGAGTGCACGATGATACGATAACAGAGAAATTTTTACCCCCCTTTTTCCTGACACTTCCTATTTGAATGAGATAAACGAAATTAATCAAAATTTATATAATAACCAAAAATATGTATAATTTGTAGCTCTATAATATTATTCGCTTAATTAGGAAAACTCCTGAATCAAAGTAACAATATAAATCGATTTGTCCCCAAATTATAACTCCCTTTAATCAGTTTAAAGCCAACAAAAATAACTGTGTATAGTACTTGAAATACGTTAAACATTCAATTATCTTCTTTCCCTTTTACGTAATTTTCTTATCAATAAAATGTTTGATGACCCTTTACATAAATATTTCAGTACATGCAGAAATTTAAATGTTCAAAAGAAAATAATGCCTTATGCTATTAAACTTTTACTTAAATTATTATTTAATTTGATATTTTAACTTCGCGTGTTATCTTGATTCAAAGCAGTACGGAGAGTGCCTTAGTTGTTGAAAGACTAATTGTTTATCAGTTCGTGAGTTATTTAAGGACCCGCCTATTCACCTGTACAATTGGTTTATCCAGCTTATTTTGTTGATTGAGGCGTTGTACTTTGACTTATCGCGTCAGCCTTCGGATTTTTATGTATTTACCATCCCAATTTCTCCTCGCAATGTTTTAGTACATCACATAGACATCTACTTTTATATTGTGGATTTTGATACATCGAACCTTCTCAAGTCACGTATTTCTATTTTGTAAAGGAATTTTTAACTTTAAATCGCACGTAGCCAACCGTATGTTTTCTTGTTTTGTCTTCCTAATCTGTTTGGGTTTTATGTTAATTTTACATGAGGATCCCGTATTCAAATTTTATAATGACGTAAATTGAATGCGCTTGTTTACTTCCTACGTTTATGAAACACGTTTGTTTTGTAAGATTTGTATATTGAAAGCATTCTTGCTTATTTTTCCTACACTGCAATGGTTTTGAATAGGATTTATTGCGTGTTTGTCTTACTTTTAAATGTTCCTCATGCGTATTTATTTAGAGTTTATGCATACATTAATGCTTTAAAATGAATTAGACGGCGCACAAAATTATTTATTGTACTGAATGTGATTGAATTTTTGAAGAATGAGCTTTTTTTTCATTGGTTAAAGTTAATTGTATATTCTATACAGTGTGTTTTATATTTGCTTTTTGCATAATTGGCAAATTTCGTACTGTTTATGATTAAAAATGTTTCGTTTTCTAGGCTTTGGTGTCATTTAGATAGAGTGTACAAACCTTGTTACCCTATTTACCCCTAAATAACCCTATCATTATAGTAATATATATATATATATCGACGTGACAAAAGGTCATGTGAGATCACTGAAACGCAACTTCTACAAATAAATCCTACCAAAATATAAAAAAAATCCTGAAAAAAAGAAATTTCCGTAAATTCATGGTTACGCCCTGTATAATATAAGCGTACTTTCATTCATTAATGTACAAGCAACAAATGAAATTGCGCGTGTATAAATAATCACCCTGTATGATATAAGCGTTTTGTAAATAAATAGCAAATAACGTAAGTTGTATATGTAAAAATAATTAATCGTTAAAACACCTTAAAACGCATTAAATCGAATGCAAATCGATCATTTTAAAATAAATACAAAAACTGTTTGTTTGTGCACTTTCCGTGCATAAAAATAAATAATCTCCCATATCTAAAACCCCAATTCTAATCTTAGTTTTGGGTATTAAAACACGTTTTACCATAAAATCAAATATATCCATAAAAATTCACCCTCTTTGCATTAAAAAACAATTAAAGTTTAAATTAATTAGCCTTTGTATAGCATAAAACAATTTAAATAAAACACGTTCTCGTATTTTCGAGAAAAATTGAGAAGAATTACGTCAAATTCGTATGAACTAATTAATAAAGGAACATTTATTCCAAGAAGCGGTCGGAACACTAAAACACCCAGAAAATGTAATTGAAATTGATAAAAAATATCTATGATCTTTCGCATTCACTGTTGAAGAAAAGCGATGCGATACAATAACCTTGGGTGTTAAACAAAGACGAGGCAGCTCGCGTCACTAATAAGTAAAAGAAAGGTCATATTGTAGTCAGTCATACAAGCAAATAATATGGCGGGATGGCGGCGCTCTTGATTTGGATCGAGGACAGGTTTAAAGTTAGTGAGCAGAATACGGCATTAAAATGTAACGTGGACTTCACCGTCGAGGAAAACGGTGCGTGGAAGTTATTTATTTTTAACAATGCTTACAAGGGCAAGGTACATTTAGATTCACGTGGTTTGTAGAATCAATGTCGGGACGACCGGTTAAAAGGGTTAGGAATTTACCATTTAAATAATTCTGATTTTGTTTTGTGTTGTATTGTCTTAAGGGAGCTGTGTTAGTTGTAAAAACAGAAAATAGAAATTTTAATGGTTTCTAAACATCCTTAACCTTTGAAAAGGTAAATTAGAACAGTGAATAATACATAAGTTTTTATGTTTATACTTTCTAATTATATACATGTGAATTTTAAAACTAAGTTGTAAATGATTTGTATTTCTGTAGTGGAAATTAACAAACTATAACAGTAACTATTTTGTTGGATAAATTAGCGATGAAATTCGTGTATATTAATTTTAAAAGTTAACTTTATTAGTGAAATTATTTTTGGTAAAAGTGAAAAATTTACTCTTTTTAATAGATTGAAATGGTTAGTGAAAAAGTTGAATTTTTGAATGTTATTTAGTTTTACCAAAATTTGATGAGCGCTAACGAGATTGTAGGAAAAAGTGGAGTATGAGGTGGCGAAGTTTAAGAAAACCGAAAGCACGGAGACCAATCTGGAATAATAATTTCTGGGCGGAGAAATTATCTAAAAAATTACTGGGATAACGCGGTTTGGCGCCCCTTAATTATGACATTAGAACCTTTCGAGGTACGTAAATATTGTAACGTAGTTGTTTGAATTTCAGCCATTTCAAATATTATTTTTTACTATTTTTATTACTTCCTCCATAAGAACCCACTCCGACACTACTGTAGTTAACTTGTACACCCTTAAATTGTTGCGGGGTCCCAACCTCTTCGGGGCAAATCTAAATTCATAATATAACGCTCATTTTTCCCCTAACAACAGTTTCACTATCTTTTCTTTAGTGGTGGTTCAAAAATTAAAAGAGAAACAGTTTTACCTAAACCGCCGTTAAGGGGCTGTAGCTGTAAAGGGGTACATTTTAGGGCATGTTTGTACAAACGTTTTCTTACTAGATGAGTACTATATTGTTTGTGGACCTAATTCAAAAACACCCTGTGTAATTGATAGTATTGAAACTTTGTTTAGACATTGTACATAAGGTTTCAGGTATTGTGCCAGTTGAAACTGCCAAAATATTTTAATATTAGCACATGTGAAACAATTATTTGAACATATTAGAAAATAACCTAATATAAACTATTTACTAGGTGCTAGTGAAAGGTAGTAGTATTGATCCAACACCGCCTTAGAAACAATTATCGTTATTTTAATTTTTAATAAAAGCGAAGAAAATTATGAGACAAAGCCACCCATGCGAAGTAGTCAATTAGCTTCGATTTTATGTAAAACAAAAGGAGTGCCGGCGTGCTTGTTAAAAATCAATAAAAGTAGTACCCTACGAAAGACTGAAAGTGTTGTATTAGCATCATGCAGAATATTAGATGATAGACTTATATATGTTATTTAATTATTTAATTAATCATTATGCAAGCATTTATAATCACAGTCACTATACAGATATCAACTTTGATGTGAACTTAATTCAATGTCATTATTAAAAATGCTCTTGAATAATAGTTACCGCAATTACCGCAATGGCCGCAAGTACTCAAGCCCAATTTGCCACCTATTGCGGATATACACCATATTTAAAAGTTATTTGTATCGCACGTTGGACGTGGGCTAGGCCGGAAGTCTAGAGTAAGTATTACGGGAATTTAATAAATTTATTTAAATCCGTCTATGATTTGTATGTCATTGTCACTGAAAGTGTTTCAATGTCTTTGAATGCATAGCTTAATTACTACGTAGCATTTTTCTCAAAGACATCAAATTATATCTATACACATAATTCATTGAAACGGCTTGGATATTTATTGACCCAGAAACAAAAATTATAATGGCAGAAAGTAAAATGGTTAGTGATTCATTCGGTTAACGTTTGATACAAATGTTCTGTGTATAATAACATATACTATAAAGCACTAGGTGGAAAGAACTTGAAAATACGAGAAATGAACTGTAGGCGAAGGCCATGTCTAAAAAATACGCTTTTATGCGTTGAAGGTTTGTTCTATATACTTTGAGCGTAAGTATATCGTGTCAAAGGCAAATGCCTGTTATAAAATTTCTATAATTACAACTCCAAATCCACCGTCAAGAAAGTCAGTTCGTCATCTTAATGTTAGGGGGTACTATGTTACATTTGTAGCCATTTTGAGATTTCAATGAATCCTAGTTGTATGTGTCCTATAGGCGGCTCCGTGGCGTAGTGGTATGTGTGTGACTACTACGCCCAAGGTCCCGGGTTCGAATCCCGACACGGTCCGCTTGAAAAATGTTAGGCGAGCATTTTTCTCAAAAATACACCCTCGTTCGGATGAGAGGTAAAATGGAGGTCCCGTGTGTGAGTGTTGTCACGCACGTTAAAGATCCCTACCTTGCTTGGAACAGCAAGGGTTCGGCAAAATTCAAAATTTTCCAGGTAAAAAAAAACTCGTTTCCTGGCCAATGTAGTACCTTCGGGTGGAGCATTGGAAAATCAAATGTAATGTATGTGTCCTATTCTATATTTTGGTACTTGACCATAGATAAAATCACACACTAGATGGGTAACATTTATGGCCGCGATTGTAGCACTGATTTAGTTCATACTACGCCCGCGAGATTGTACGTGAAATTTGTAATGCAAGAAACTGTCGGACGTTAGATGACATTCATAGATAAAACTTTTTGTCTATGGTGACATTTGTAGGTATTGTTTAATTATTGTTATCTGTTGAACATTCACTGGGAATATTTAATGTTTCTATTTGCAGATTAATTTATCGTGTTTCGCGTTTAATAACTTAATTTTTGTATTTAAAAAGGATAACTTCAATGCAGGTTAGATTAATCTATAGAAACAATGGTTTTCTTGTGCTGTGTGCCTTTGTGTTGTAAGAAAAAGTCTGAAACGAAAATACACCGGTTTCCTACTGATGAGATCGTAAGTTTTGTGGAATAATTAAATATAATTGTAAAATTCCTATACAACTTCTGAAATTGTGAAATATTGTACTGTAGTTTAATTTGTTAACATATTTTTATACTACAAATAGCTCGTGTAGTTTAATTAATATGCGCCTTTTCTAGCTCTGTAAAACTTGGTTGAGAAATATCCAAAATTCAAAGTTAAACAGTTTGGATTTGGATAAAGTTAGAAGGAATTATAGAGTTTGCGACATTCACTTTGATGAAGATTGTCGGCTTCCTGGCAGATCCAAATGTAATTTACTTCAAACAACTATTCCTTCGCTTTACATTTTTACCAGTAAGTATAAGTAATTGCTTTTTTGGTTCAGGAATTTTGTTTTGCTGTTAGTATAAGAGAATGATATGTAAATTCCCTTAAATGAATTTGTAATAGGTCCAATGTTGCACAACATCGCCATTTGCTATTCAACAAGAATTGAACAACAAACGGAGAATATATATATATATATATATATATATATATAGTAGTGGATTTAAAGGGTTAAATTTGGGTATAAACAATGCAATTCAAACCCCCTGTATAGAGGAAACAACCATAATTTACGTGCGAAATTTATTTCAAGTATTTAATTTAAAGTAACAAATAATACCATAATTTTATAATTAAGGATTAAAAATTCGTAGGTTCGTAAAGAAAATAAATAGTATAAGCCAGTAGAAATTATTAATTAATTTAATTCAGTTTAATTCAAAGGGTTATAAAGTCATAAAACGCATCAAAGCATGAAAAATCGATAATTCCAAGGCGAAAAGCTTTACTAACAAATAAACAAACGTCGAATATAGGAAATACCTTGAAACGCAAACTCCTAGAAATGTTATTTTAAAACGATCGTTAATTGAACACCTGCATGTTTTGAAAGGTCGACTTCTATGTATTTTTGGAACATAACAAGCAAGTTTCAAAGAATATTGGTCAACTGACAGTCGCAAAGCACGTATACAACTCCACGTGGGGTAGATATCACGCGGACAGTAATGTAGATTTTATACCACTCAAACAAGGTTAGAAGGAAACATCCAATATGCATAAGAGAGGAATAGAGTTAATACAGGCGGGGTTTTAAGACGTCACTGAAATATATCATTGGTCTAAATAGTTAGTTTTACAACAGACGAACACGGGACAGTTGAATGCTAGTTTTTCAAAAAATAGCGTAGCGACGAGCTAAATTTCGGGGAGTTTGAAAACGGTTATACAAAATTTAAAGAAAGAGTTAGTTCAATTAAATATTTTGCGTTAAGAGGGTTTGGAGAGGTTACATTTTGAATCCTTTAAATATGAAAGGGGAGTTATTAAGTTTCTCTTTGACTTCTTTAATTTGCATCTCTTACGACGTACAAAAATCTACTAACGAGCTTGTAAGTATTAAAATTTATAAATTAAATAGTAGTGTTAGATGGTTGTAAACTTAGACTTTGAACGTGGATAGTGTCGAGTTTATTTATATTTAACTAAGGTACAACGTATACTGTAACAAGCTGGTAACGTAAAGTACATTAAATTATGCAATAATAACAAGTGTACTATACTTGGATTTGGTTATTGAGATGGACCTTGAATGAGTAGCATGCAGCGCAACGTAGATGGTGTTCATCTATAAATAGCTGGAGGCGGCAAGCAGCGCATAATTACTAGACCGAGGGTTCAGGAATACATCGTCAACAGAGATGGAATCTTCAAGTTTTTCCAGATAACGCATTAGAATTTGCTGTTTTTATAAACTGTGGAAATTATTTGTGATGTGTGAGAGTGAGCTTTGATGGTATTTTTCGTTATTTTGCGTATTGAAAAGAATACGTATAACTAACTTTTATTATGGTATTTGAATATAAATCTAAAGGTGTACGTAAAGCTTATTAACGTTCTTCGTGAATTTAAATTTTTATTGTTAAGAGTACATGGGTTTTTTTGTGTTTGTAGTAAGAGTATGCAAAGTAAAAAGCATACATAAAACAAATAAACTGGGTTATCATGAGCTCACCATACTCCAGAGTGTAATAATTAGAAAAAATATTAATAAGGTATTATTTAGGGCCCATTTACTCCTGTTACATTAAATGTGTTTGATATTTCAATTTAAGAACCAGGACTTTACAAAGATAAAATTTATTAAATTGTACTTGAGCTAGCCAGGGAGCTGTTGAAGAAATTAATGTGATGAAGCAGGAATCCGGGTAAGAAATTTTTCTTTTTGTGAAATTATCGATTTTTGTAAACTAATAAATTTTCGAAGCTACTGAGCCAGAGCGAAGTTCCACGGCATTATATATATATATGGTACTGTACACGATTTAGATTTGTAAATTTCCCAATTATAGCCATCGGCCTCGGTAGCGTAATTGGTAAACGCACAGTTCCGGCAAACTGAGATGCAGGTTCAAATCCTGTCCAAGGCCTTATATTTTCCTTCTTTCAATTACTAGCTCGATTTGAAATGATCATTTGGGCTTTACTTAAAAAGTCTAGGTTATTATTTCATCTTATTAAATGCAATACGTTAGTATTTATCAACTTACCTTGTGTAAAAAACTACTCATCATATTTATATATATATATATATATATATATATATATATATATATATATATATATATATATATATATATATATATATATAATTAAACATTATTTTAATTTCTTGACCATCTGTATTAGATATAACATTGTAATTTCTTGGACGTTGGTCAATGTATACCTATAGTTATTTCTAAAAGTAGGTAGAATAACTATAACAATTTGTAATTGCGTTTATTAATTTTATTTTTAAGACGCGTTTCGGTCATCAGGACCATTATCAATTATGTTCTACAAAACATTACCTATAAAATATGAAAAATAATTTTAATAATTACATACCTAAAACTGAATTGTAGATTGTGTATCTAAGCTAAAGTAAAACATTTAAACATTTGTCACGGATATAAAATTCTCTAAAAATTGTCACTTCATAAAAATAAAATGATGTTTTACATTTAAAAATACAAGAACGAAGAACACTTAAAGTATGCGAATGTAATAACATTAATTATTTAGTATAAACTGTTAAATAATAAAAATTGTAGTGTGTGGTGATAAGTAAACTTGTTTAATAGTGGTGGTATATATATGAAATATGTGCAATAGGATATTTATAACAAGGTGCAATTAGGCTATTAAATTTTGGTAAAAATGTGTGAAATTGTCTTGATCGTTTTTTGAATTTATTGCTTGTGAATTTCTCTGGATTTGTATAGTTTCTAAAAATCCTCTTTTACTATCTTTCATTTCAGTACCTAAAATTTCTACATTATTAAAATCAAATTTGTGTAAATGTTCTAAGGCATGGGTTGCTAGAGCGGTGCATTTTTTGTTGTTAGTTTTTATTGAATATTTATGTTCGTATATTCGTTTATGGAGGTATTGTTTAGAATTTCCGATATACACGCCGGGACAATCGCTGCAATTTATTTTGTATATGGTGTGTGTTTTGTATTTTTGCTCTATTTCTGGTCTTAATTTTGTAAAAAAGGTTTTTGTAAAATTGTTTGGTTTGTGTACAACTTGAATATTATGACTCTGTAAACATTTTTTTAGTTTTTCGGATAGTCCCGGGGTGTAGTCGATACTAATCCTGTTGTCTATTACGTTTGATTTTTTATTATCATAGTTGTTAAATATCTTGTGTATTTTTATAACTGGCTCGTAGAAGCTTTTTGGGTAGTCGTTATTCTTTAAAATAGTTTTAACTTTTTTAAGATTTTTGGCTTATGTTTATTATGTGAAAAATGCATTGCTCGGTCGACAAGGTTGTTAATCATATTTTCTTATATATCATAGGGTGTTAGATTTGTAATTAAGATATCTACCACTTCAGGTTGTTTTGTTGAACCAGTTGGTAGTGGTTTCTTCTTTATCATTGTAAGTAATTAGTAAATCAAGGAAGGATATAGTGTTGTTAACTTCTTTCTCTATTGTGAATTGTAAACGGGGGTGGTAGGAATTAAATTTGTTTAGCGTTTCGTCGATTTTGTTATCTGGAAGGCACATTATACAGTCATCAACATACCTTTTAAAAAATACGGGTTTGTAGCTAAGCTGTTTTATAATTTCTTCTTCTAGATCCTCCAGTACTAGGTTAGCTATGGTAGAAGATATTGGAGAGCCCATTGCAAATATTTCGTATATATACCACCACTATTAAACAAGTTTACTTATCACCACACACTACAATTTTTATTATTTAACAGTTTATACTAAATAATTAATGTTATTACATTCGCATACTTTAAGTGTTCTTCGTTCTTGTATTTTTAAATGTAAAACATCATTTTATTTTTATGAAGTGACAATTTTTAGAGAATTTTATATCCGTGACAAATGTTTAAATGTTTTACTTTAGCTTAGATACACAATCTACAATTCAGTTTTAGGTATGTAATTATTAAAATTATTTTTTATATTTTATAGGTAATGTTTTGTAGAACATAATTGATAATGGTCCTGATGACCGAAACGCGTCTTAAAAATAAAATTAATAAACGCAATTACAAATTGTTATAGTTATTCTACCTACTTTTAGAAATAACTATAGGTATACATTGACCAACGTCCAAGAAATTACAATGTTATATATATATATATATATATATATATATATATATGCCGCATTCTCCCATCATTATACAATGTGAGAATCTTGGTATACCATCAACACCTAACAAACTTAAGAGCTCATTACAGTAGCGGCCATCTTAAAATTTCTAAAGATCCAAATTTCTTTCCTATTAGGCATCCAAATTAAAAACGGTTTTAATGAAAGTTACTTATTAAATAATTGTATATGTGGGAAAGTCATTTAGGTTTTTTTTACTGAAAAAAATTTTTTATTGCTGATAATAGAGCAATTTAAACAAAACCAGTAACTTTCCAAATGTGTTGCACACTACAATTCACTTTATTTATTGAATAAATCAAATATTAGTATTTTTTAGAAAAATGCACCTGCAATGTGCTGCCGTAGAAAAATTCAGAACTTCCATGTCACACTCTACTGTAAAACATAAATGGTTTGAATACATGCTATACAAAACAAAACACAACAAACATACAAGAAACGCTATACTATTGAAATCAAACTAGCATTATGGGAGTTTTCGACTATAGACTTAATTGTTCGCAAATCTATTTCTAACTTTCATTATGGATATTATTTAGGCCTCAGCATTTATTGAAATGAGTTGTTCTTCATAACCTTGGATTTATATAAATTTTTGTTGGGCTTCCTATTTAGTGAGTAAGTAATTGGTTTTCTCCTAGTTTTAAGGTAAATAATAATGAAAGTTCAATTAATGCTTTGGGATAAATTTAAAAACGACCGTCTCACACCAGTAATGCCGTAGCTGCAATGATTGGTTAGGTTAAACAACACAAATCACTTAACACGCATATCAGAACAGTTGTTCTAAAACTATTGCATACTGTTCTGATATGCGTGTTAAGTGATTTGTGTTTTTTAATAATAATATCTAATTTGTGTTTTTTAATAATAATATCTATTTCTAACAGTAACTTAACCTGTCATTGCAGCCACGGCATTACTGGCGTGAGACGGTCGTATTTAAAAAGCCATCAGTAATATTTTGCTCATATTTAGGCTTGTGTAGTAATAAGGAATAATGTGATAAAAATTTTTAAGGTTAATTAGAATTTACAAACCATGTTCAATTAAGTTTTTTACGCTGAAACTTCTCTAATACACGTAAAAGACTTTTGTTCATTATGGTACAAATTCACCATTTACAAACTCTCATACGTAATTGTGATGGAACAAAATATGACAAGCTGCTTGCAAAACGTAAATAAATAAAAGCAATACAAACTTTGGACTACTTAAAAATGCAAGACATGCATTTCTATTTTACTAGAGGAATGTTTACTGTGTCCGATTCAGTACATTTTGTTTATTATTTCGTCGTTAGAAAATGATAAAGGAAACGAAGGTGTGATGAGAAAAAAAATCAAACCAATATTTGTAGCTTTTCACAAACTGTAATCAAAACCCACTTGACACTTTACCTAATCATTTTTTATTAGAGATACATTTAAACCATTATTCTGTTTTTTCCATTTATTGGCCAATTAATTAATATAACAGCTTTGTCAATTGCATATTAGAAATTGTAAAATAATTGTGCGATGCAAATATAGAAATGTTAAATCTTGTAATTTCTTGTTTCCTAATAATTTTTTTTTACAATAGATATCGGAATTTCAAAGGTTTTCACTGGTTATAAATGTTAGAGAATATGTACAATTAAAATATCTGTTAGGTTTATAACTGGACTAATAAGTTCCACAACACTGCATTCTATATGTGCTTCCTGGCACTTCATAAACCAAGTAGGCGTAGTATTAATTCATATCCTTTTCAAATGAATATTTACATCTCGACCTTTCGTCCTGCCCTATGCTACCTCACCCCAACCCGCGATTTTACAGCAGATGGTAGGTAACCTGCTGTGATGAGCTCTTAAAGGTATTTAATATTTTAAGAGGCAATTAATTTAATTCTAACTTATATGTTTTAGATGTGAGACGTGCAACTAATATATTACATTATATTAATGTTAAGTCTAACAAGATGCTGTCGCCTGTTGCTAAACAAATGCATCGCATCGCTAGAGGATTTCAGAAGCTAGCTTAAAAGCTGGGTAAAAAGGCCACTGATCTTCATAATAGACTGAAGATGGCTAAAAAGATGTCAACATCAAGAACGTTTTTGAAAGTTTGCTTAAACAATGTAACGTTTAATTTTGGGTTGTCACAATTAAAAAATCAAAAGAAATGTCCTCGTACAAGACGGTATACTAATAATGACAAACTATTAGCACATCTGCTATTTAAACAAAGTCCGAGAGGCTATAAACTTTTGAGAAAAATATTTGCTCTTCTCTCACAGAAAACACTAATCTTCTATGCCAGGTTCCATTACAAACGGGGATCAATGAATGTATGCTTAACTTTCTTCAGAGCTACATTAATACAATGAAACCACTTGACAAATATTGCACTGTTTTATTTGACGAAATGGCCTAGAACCATCATTGTTTTTTGATAGAAGCAATGATTTAGTAGTTGGTTTTCAAGATAATGCAAGTGGACAACGATCAACTTTAATAGCTAATAAAGTCATGGTATTCATGCTTGTGGGTGTTTATAGCAAGTGGAAGCAGCCATTGGCTTATTATTTTAATAAAGGCGGCATGAAGAAGAATGTACTACAAACGATTATTAAAGAAGTTATAAAAGCTGCTGGAAAAACTCGACTTCATATTGTAGCAACAGTGTGCGATCAGCAAACTGCAAATGTTGCAACTATTAAGTCTTTGTATAAAGAGACACTTGCAGTATACCTGATAAAATGTATACATAACAAGAATTTTGACTTTGAAGTTGCTAGTATTGAGGTGGTACCTCTATATGATGTTCCCCATCTGCTGAAGAGTATAAGGAATGTCTTGTTTGATTACAATGTGAATTTCAAATGGCGCACAAACTACTCACAAACAGCAACATGGGATGATATCGTAAAGGTGTAGAATCTTCAAGATCCAGCTGATGAGTACAAAATACTGCACAAATTAACTGAATCTCATGTTAAAAATTTAAAAAAAATTGAGGTTTCTCATGGCTGCACAGGTGTTCAGTAGAAGAGTAGCTTCTGTTTTGAAAACATTTGCCGTCCATGGTAGGTATAGGCGTATTACTATTTCACACATCAGTATAGTGATGTTCTCATGCGCCAGGTGCTGCTATGTAGTCATACATTTAAATTTTTTAAAACATTGGTTACATACATACAAAGCCTAACAAAAAAATATTCTTTAATGTAACTACTGAAAATAGAGATGAATGAATTTTCTATTTTTTATATGTATTATTTAAATCATGACCTAGGATCTTTTTTTAATTTCAATTAGTGATTCCGTTCGAGATCGAGAATTCTCTTCTCGTCTCGAAATTCGAGACGAGATCGAGACGAGAAACAAAAAATCCATTTCGAGACGAGAACGAGAAAACTCTCGTTTCGATCGCGAGTCGAGAAAAATATCGACTATTCTCGAGTTCTCGGAATATCCAGTACACAAAAACAAATTTCGGTTTTTACCATAAGGTAAAGGCTCTGTCAGTAAGAACTTCGGAATTCTTATATTAAATAAATTTCCTATCAAAATAAGAAGATGTTTTCAATGTGACAATTTAAAAAATTGAAGTAGTTACATTTGTTTTAGTCGATATTAAAAGAAAAGTTTACTTCTTCAACTGCCTAGAGCATCCGAAGAGCATCGTCAATGATATTGTGTTACTATAATTGTCTTCAACTGCAGTTTAATTGTTCAAATCTGGCAAATCTTACAAGAAACAAAATTAATAACCGATTTTACAGTTCTGACTCCTGAAACTTTGTGCACCTATTTATTGTGTTAGTTTTTATTTAAGTAAATAAAATTTAATATTAATAGCTGCAAATTCAAAAGAAATCACAGACATTCCAATAGATTGAGTTTTTATGTTTAAGGATTCTTATTTATGCATTTATAAAATACAATGCCTATTGTTGTTATTTATGTAATAGAGAATAAACGTGAAAATAATTATTAGGTTGAACTAATTAGTGACGGAATTGTATATATTAAGTAAATATGAAAGTGTTAAGGGTGAAATTTAATGTTATTGAAAGTATAAAACTTAACATTTTTGGAATAGACAATGAAAGAGAAGATTGAAAAAATGGTTTTCCAGGTGTTATTAACTGAATCGCCAAACGAAATTCAGATTTATAATGTTACATGATTCATATGGAAAACGAGAAAATTTTAAAATGAGGTATTTATCTTGGATGAAATTTAATATTTTTTCTTTATGATTTCTTTTAGCAATACCTGGCCAGAGTTGAGGTTAAGAAATTGTATTTTTAGGAAAGCAAATTTTTGTATTTTTATTGACATTATTTTATGGCAATAGAGTTTAGGCCTAGGTTAAATTTTTCTTTGAATTCATTTAGGAACTAGATAAAGTCAGCTAATTGTAAAGGATACCCAGCTACCCTAGTAATGGTATCTTATTTGTAAGAAGTATTTTATTTTACAATTTTATTTAATTAGGACCAACGCAAGAGAGTTTTTATGCGCTAAACTGTCTTTCGTATAGAAGTATTATCATAACAAATTGCTGTGACAGACGGTTTGACGCACCTCGATTTTGATACAGAAAAACCTTTCAGGGTAAGTGTTAATGTAACGTAGAATTTTTGTTTTTGAGCCATGATATTTATTAGTTTTGTATTTCCTTAGTATTTTTATTTTCTTTTCTCATTTTATCCACTGCAGTTAGCCGACGTACCCTTATATTGTTCTGGGATCCCCGCTTCTTCAGGACAAATCAAAATGAATTATCTTAATGCACATTTTATCTGTAACAATCGTTTTAATGGTAAAACATCGAAAGATGGTTTCAAGTACTGAATGTAATAAGTTAAGCATAAGTGTAGAAGACATGTTTTTAACTAGTGAGGTTGGTTATTGAGCTATATACATAATCCTTTAATATTTAATAAAGACGTGAAGGCACAAATGGTAACCTCAACCGTTTATACTAAATATATTGTGTCATTACAGGTATTTCTACGCAAGGTATAGTGTATTTGGTCAGTTCTGATAAGTTTGTTTTTACAGTTAATTTTACCGGAGGGTATCCACCTCTCTTTCTCTGTTGTTCTATTTCTAGATGTTTTATTGCATAAGATGTCGCCATTATTTCCTGAAAAGCTTAGTGTGAATCCACAACGCGGTCTCTATGCCTCACCGTGAAGGCGAAGCTCCAGACTAGTCTGCGCATAGAAAGGCTTAATATTCATTCTAAAAGGGGTTGCGGATGTAACTGTTATAAAAATTGTTTTGTCATGACAAGAACCAAGCCAACGCGCTACTACATCACATACCTTTATGTTAGCATCGCATATATTTGCACATTGAGAGCGAGAAACCCTATACGTACTCTGTAAATTTCTGCATCGGTGCCTCCCACAGAGTAAACTGTTATTAAAGTGCAATCTGTTGTACCAATCACTCGAGAGAAGCTTGCGCTCCTAAAAAATTCCACAGATGCTCGTTCCATTTCTGCATTGGTAGTACACAATTTTATATATTGGGAGCATAAGGATGTTACTGCTGATGAAATTTGTTACGTTCCAATTTGTATTTGTAAATTTATTGCCTTCTTAATTTAAAAACAATTTAATTTTTTTCTTATTTGAATATATGAGTTCGCTACACTTATATTATTTCAAGTTAGCTCAAGGTCGCTCATTCTTTATTTAATTCGCGAGTTCCATGTTTATATTACACTTTTTGGTTTCTTATCTAGACATTTGGTTTATAAGAATTCCCTAAATTTTGTTAAATTGGCCCGCTTGTTTTACGAGTAACAGATTTGTCTTACGATTCTACTCCTGGAACTTTCTGCAATTGCAATAACACCTCCAGCCGTTATTAAAAATTTCCTATTGCAAAAAGTTTTAATGTCAACAGTAATTGCCCCATGGATTGAATACAACCACGCTTAAGAATATTTGACTAATTACCTATTGAAATTCAGAAAAGGTTACAAAGTATGTACATTTTAAAGGTGCTATTTATTGTAACAGGGCCAATACGAAGGGTTTCGTTAGGCGGAATTTGTCAAAAAACTCTATGTCATCATATTTCGCGAAGCATTGCTGTCGCATTCTATATATTATGGAACTTCTTAAATCATGTGACTTTCATCTTCCTTGTCTGATGAAGAACTTGAACTTGCATCGATCAGGCGCCGTTTAGCATTCATTTCTATTCTCTTTCTTCTTTTATTTAAAAGTTGTTATGGAACGCACATTGCAACTTCAAAAAATCCTTTTGACTTTAAAGAACACTTTACTTTGATTATGGTATTGGACCTAAAGGGTCAATATGATGGGAAACCTTTATTTCTAGTTTAGTGTGAATTTTCGTCGTTCCAGAAATTTACGTTATAACGATTAAATACACCTTTCTTTATATACTTGCTCTCTTCAGACCAAATTATTTGTTTAAGAATAACAGAATCTTCTATTCGCAAAACTGGATTCTCTTCAAAGAATAATTTTCACAAAGTTTTTGTACTAGTTTGTATATTTTTTATATAATGGTTTTTCAAGATTTTCAACTCAGTGTTGTGACTGATTTTGTAGTGAGATACAACTAGCCGTGGAGAAGTATTGGGATCAACAGCAAAGAAAGCCATCACCTTCATTTTAAGGTTTGCGTCAACAACTAGGGCCAATTGCACAATAGCACAAAATTATAAGTTACAAGCTACAAGTTACAAGCGACTAAATTATTAATACTAGTAAGTTTTGTTGCACAATGTTAATTATTGTACTTGAAGAAGCTAATATAATTATGATAAAATTATTAGTAAACAAAGTTCATAGTATTCTGTGACATCAAAATCTAAATATCACTTTATCTTTCTCACTTGCCAGTTTAATTTTGTAATTAAAATGGGAAAGCGAGACGATAAAAGAAAAAAATTATGCGTCCTTTCCAAAATAAAGGGCATTATGGACGTATTATTCAGGGGTTTTAGTGACACTTCATGCAAGAAAGATAAATCCTATGGATGAAATTCAATAAACAACCACACTTGTTCTCTAGAAATTTTGCCTGCAAACAAGAAATGGTTTTATATAAGAGATATTTGGTAGTCCAATGTGAAAAAGGCTACAATGATAGCAATGTCTTTTTAATTAATTTTTACGTACTTATTTAAAACGCATATAATTCATGTAGGTATGCAACCCAAGTTGCACCTAACAAACTTCATAGACGTCATAGAAACGCAAACGTGAACGCCCCTTAATAATAGACTAGCCAGTCAACACACCTTAAAATCGAATAGACTCGCCCGGGATTTCCGATTATTACAATACAAACGTTAATTATAATGATCAAGGAGGCGAGCTTTCGTTTGTTGTTGAAAATATTTTGACAAGCAATAGCCAGGAACAAGGAATAGCTTCTGATCTTCTGAGTTTAACCTTTGTTCACGATATACCAAAGTCTGGAGGTTAAACCAGAAGGTTGTGCGTCATGCACTAACGTGGATACTCCACGCCTTGCCAACAAGGTACACCAAATCCTACCCCCAGAGTCTGGACTTCCACTAAAAGAAGTTACTTCGTGAAACATTATGGTAAAAGCACATACTGCTGAACGCGGTTCACCAAGACCTGATGTCCGAGTCGTCCGTGACATCCACGTCTTCACCGCCCACTATCACTAAACCGGATCTAGCTGCCTGGACATGTGAATACCACACCCTTGACCAGTTCCTACGCTTATTACGAAGAAGCCGTCATCAATATGCCGTTCCACATCTTGTATCACCGATAAGGGAACCCGCACAGTACATGGCACCTGCGTTGATCAATCTGCTACATTGAGCGCCGTATACCGACGTCGATCCAACACAACTATAACCTGCAGATTCCAGGCGACAACGTATCTGTGAGTTCTTACTCCTAATGTTAATACATTTTAACGTAGATTTCTTTTTGAGCCGTGTTTCTTAACAGAAACGCATCAAAGTTCAAAGTGAATCCAGTGCATGAATTTCATTTATACTTGTGTACAAACATCACACGCATTTAAATACGCACTAGAAATTTTCTAACGCTAAAAGACATTGCATTCCTAGCGTTAACAAAATTTGTTCACATAAAAGCTCTATTCTCATGCTTAAATTCAAGGACATTTGCATATTACATATTTATGTATAATCTTATGTAACTGTTATTTTCAATTTTCTGTTATTGTATATATTTCTTGCAGCCATTGTAACTAGATTATACATATTTGTTGTTTCTATGCATTAACCAAACAGCAGGTTACCCCACAAAAATACAAAATTGTGACTGAACTCCCACAAATGCTAAAAGCGGCGTGATTTTCAAACGCAAGTGCATTAGAGATAACACCCGGTTCAGTTCACGCGTTTAAAAACAATTTAAACCCGATCAACGACCTAGGAAATATACAAAGTGGGTGTACGTATCCATTTTGGCCTAATGATCCAGAACTATGGTTTTCACAGGTCGAAATTTTTTTTCAAATTACTAATATAACACAACACACGACTAAACACGCATACATTATTGCTAACTTAGAAGAACGATTTGCGGAAGAAATAAGGGATATCATAATCAAACCGCCGGACACGGATAAATATAACAAATTGAAAACCGAATTAATCTGACGATTAAGTTCTACACAAGAACAACGTACGCGTAAGTTTCTAGAACACGAAGCTTTGGGTCAACAAACCCCGTCACAACTTCTTCGCCGTTTACAACAATTAAGCTGGACCGTGGTGCCAGATGCACTACCCAAAAGAATATGGTTAGGACGTTTGCCAACGCAAATGCAAGCGATTCTAGCCACACAACAGCAAGCTTCTTAATAGTATGCTGCACGATTAGCGGAAGCCGTACATGAGACAATCAATACACGACGCTAGTACAATTGCAGACTACCGCTATACGCTCCCTACAAAGCTATTAAAAGAACGGGACCGCGTTGATCAAAGCCCGCAAAAGCAGCCTCAAACAAAACGCCTCTGCTTGTTTCACAATAAATTTGGAACCAACGTACGCAAATGCATAAAACCCTGTAATTTCGCGGCACCCGAAAAATCCCACCGCGGGAATTAGAGGCGGATAATTCCTTGCAATCTATTTCACGCCGTTTGTACGTAAAAGATCGCACGACCGCAGTGAAATTATTAATCGACACTAGTGCAAATCTCTGTGTATACCCAAAAAGCAAGATTAGTGGAATACGCAAACCGGCGATCTACCGATTGTTTGCCGCAAATGACACAGTCATTAATACATACGGTACAATCACGTAGCAATTCGTCATTGCCGTAGTTCAAAAGCCAATCATTAGTATGGATTTCCTTGCACACTACGAATTGCTTATTGACGCAAAAAACAAGAGACACGTCGACTCACAAACAAAACTCTCAACCAATGGTCAATCAGCCGGTAATACGTTTAGTGCGATATCAACCACGGTATCCAAAATGAAATACCAACAAGTCCTAACCAAATATCCGGACATCACGCGTCCGAGCGGCCTTCTTAAATTTGCAAAACACTGCACCGAACATTACATTCTAACAACACAACGGCCACTCCTATACTATCGTCCATGCAGATTGACGCCTGACAAACTTAAAATCGCCACAGACGAATTTACTACGTTGGTTCAGCTAGGAATTGCACGGCCATCCAAATCACCATGGGCATCTCTCCTACATTTAGTGGTCAAGCAGAACAAATAGTGGCGACTCTGTTGCGACTACAAGTTCTAAAACAATCGCACAATCCCAGATAAATATCCCATTCCATTTATCGAAGATTTTTCGCACAAATTGCAAGGCAGAACAATTTTTTCTACAATCAATTTTGCAAGGGCATATCACCAAATTCCTGTAGCTGAAAAAGTTATAGGAAAGACAGCTATCACGACACCTTTCGGTTTATTTAAATTCGCATACATGACCATCGAATTAAGAAATGCTGCACAAACTTTCCAGCGATTCATGGACAAAGTTTTACGTGGTTTGGAATTCTTCTACAGCTACATAGACGACATATTGGTAGCATTTCAGTCTGACGAAGAACACCAGACGCACATGAAAATTCTCTTTAACAGATTAAAGAATTATGGCGTTGTCATAAATCCCGCCAAATGCGTCTTCCGGCAACATGAAGTCAAATTTCTTGACAACCTAATCACCAAAAATGACACCATCCTACTACCAAAAAAGGTCAGCATAATTTAGAATTACACACAACCAGAGACAGCAAAAAAACAGACAATTTCTTGGCATGTTGAGTTACTACAAACGATTCATACTCACAGCAACGCTCAGTGATCTACTGAAAAGCAAAATAAAAGGCAACGAGCCAATAACTTGGACAAGCAAAGCACAAACATAGCTTTCGAGAAGTGCAAAATTCAGCTAGAACAAAACGTGCTGCTCACCCATCCACTCCCAAACGCAAAACTATCTATAGCCACAAACGCTTCAAAATTTGCTGTGGGTGGAGTGATCCAACAATGACTCAATTAACAATGGCAACCATTAGCTTTTTCCTCCAAAAAACGAATAAATGCCTAAACAAAATATTCGGCTTACGACCAAGAACTTCTCGCGATCTATATAACTATCAAACAGTTCAAACACATGTTAGAGAGAAGATACTTCACGATCTACACAGACCACAAACCCCTAATATTCGTTTTACAACAAAAGCTAGAAAAATGTTCGCCAAGACAATTTAGATATTTGGATTACATAAGCCAATATTCAACAAATATCGAACAATCATAGGAGAAAGAAAGTATCATCGCAGACGCACTGTCAAGAGTTGATAGCATCGACTACAAACAGCTATCGCTTTTACAAAAATCTGACGAAGAATTAAAAAATTCAGAGAAAACAACAAATCTGCGACATTTTAACCGCGATAACACGCCCCTACGTTACAAAAGAGTTACGAAAAAAAGCTTTTGCAAACATGCACAACTCAACACATTCAGGAATAAAAGCAACAACCAAACTGGTAACCCAAAAATTTGTTTGGCCCGGCATCAAGCCAGACCGCCACACCTGGGCACGAAGTTGCATGCACTGCCAGAAATTCAAAGTTACAGGATATGTGGGTTCAAACACACAAAATTTCAAACAACCATCTGCAAGATTCGAACATGTACACATAGATATTGTCGGACCATTACCTATATCAAAGGGCAACCGATATATCCTTACATGCATCGACCTTTACCAGATGACCAGAGGCAACACCTCTGCAAAACATGATGCAGAAACGGCAGCCAAAGCATACATCAAACTATGGATCACACGATTTGGCGTACCACTTAGAATCACGACAGATCAAGTCTACAATTTGAATCACAACTATACAGGAAATTAGAAGCCTTAATTGAATTTACAAAAATCCACACAACAGCATGTCATCCGCAATCCAAGGTCATGGTGAAACGATTTCACCGACAACTAAAAACTGCATTGATATGTTACAAAATCGAGCAATAGACACAAGCATTACCATTAGTTCTACTCAGAATACAAAATGCTTGGAAGGAAGATTTGAACGCTACATCAGAACTTACCTTCGGCAAAACACTACGCCTACCAGGAGAAATCCTAGCAAGATTTATAAAGGAGAAGAAACAACTACAACTTAAAGCACTTGTAAAACAGCTGCGTTACTACTTCCAACGACTACAATCAGTCTCAGGTACAAACCATAACCGCAGGCAACCTTTCATATTCAAAAACTTGAAACAATCAAGCCACATTTTTCTACACTGGGGAGGGAACAAACATGTCTTACAATGAACGTATGGGGGACGATAGAACAGTCATCATCGAAAAACAAGGCAAGAAAATAACTGTTTCAATCGACATAGTAAAACCAGCATATAAGGAAAACGAACTGTTTAAAGCAGACAGGACGAGTCACAAACAACCAAGTAGTACTTCACCAACGACGATTAGTGGCAGAAGAGTACACTTTCCAAAGGAATACATCACTTTCTATCGTGACAAAGGGGGTATGTAGGTATGCAACCCAAGTTGCACCTAACAAACTTCATAGGCGTCATAGAAACGCAAACGTGAACACCCCTTAATAATAGATTCGCTAATTAACACACCTTAAAATAGAATAGACTTGCCCAGGAATTTTGATTATTACAATACAAACTTTAATTATACTGATCAAGGAGACGAGCTGTCGTTTGTTGTTGGATATATATATATATATATATATATATATATATATATATATATATATATTTCCATATGCCGCCAACTTAATATATATATATATATATATATATATATATATATATATCTATATATATACAGTGTGTCTACTTAAGTTGGCGGCATATGGAAAACTTTTATTTTGATTTTAGGAAAAAGTTACTCTTTATAAAAGTTCTGCTTGTTCTGAAACCTAAAATAAAACCTTCACATTTCAAAATTTATAAGTCATATACGAGGTTTATCAATAAATATGAATTTGGCGCAAGAGTAAAGTACCTTTATTTTTGATAATTTCGAAAATTGTTATTATAAGATGTTGTTCAGAATGAAAAATCACGTTCAAATATGCAAAATATCCATCGATTATAAAAATTTTTTTTAACTTTTCTAAAATAAAAATTTATTTAAGCTTACGTGTCATTTCATTTAATCTAAGATGCACTGACAAGAACTGTCCATGAAATGTAATTTCTCAACATTTCAAAAGACTTTCTTTAATAATAACAATAGTTTAATAATAATGTAATAGTTTTTGTTACACATACAGATCTTATTATTCCGTCCCTCAATTAACTACCGCTTCAACATATCCGCCTTCTCTATAAATACAGGTAATCGTTCTATCTTGAAACTCTGTCAACACTCTTCTAATCATAGTCGGCGTTATACTCTGAACGGTTTCTTTAATGGTTCGTTCTAAATGGACAACATCTGTGAATGGCCTTTGGAGGTACATCTCTTTCAAGTAGCCCACACAAAAAAAGTCGAGTGGGATCAAAGCTGAAATGTGAGGTGGCCAACGAATTTTCAAAAAACTGATGCACAACTCTTCCATTAAAACAATTTTCAAGATATTGTCTTACATCTAACCTGCTATGGCATGGGGCACCATCCTGCTGGAACCATATCTGTTGACGTTCAAGTAGGGGTAGATCATCAAGAAAATCATCTAGTTCTTTTTGTAGAAAGAGTAAATAACGGTCTGCATTAAAAGATTGTCGAAAAAAGAAAGGTAATTAATTGAGGGACGGAATAATAAGATCCGCATGTGTAACAAAAACTATTACATTATTATTAAACTACTGTTATTATTAAAGAAAGTCTTTCGAAATGCTGAGAAATTACATTTCATGGACAGTTCTTGTCAGTGCATCTTAGATTAAATGAAATAACATGTAAGCTTAAATAAATTTTTATTTTAGGAAAGTTAAAAAAATTTTTTATAGTCGATGGATATTTTGCATATTTGAATGTGATTTTTCATTCTAAACAACATTTTATAATAACAATTTTCGAAATTATCAAAATAAAGGTATTTTACTCTTGCGCCAAATTCATATTTATTGATAAACCTCGTATATGACTAATAAATTTAGCTATTTGAAGGTTTTATTTTAGGTTTCAGAACAAGCAGAACTTTTTATAAAGAGTGACTTTTTCTCCTAAAATTAAAAATAAAAAAGTTTTCCATATGCCGCCAACTTAAGTAGACACACTGTATATATATATATATATATATATATATATATATATATATATTGCTGTGATACGTGGTTGTTTAGGAGTGTATTGAGTAGTAAGGGTCGTGTAGTAACAATAAATAGTAATAGGAATCAAAAAACTGCATTTATTTAGCAGAAAAATAAGTAATTCGTACATTATGTAAATAGCAAGCATTTAACATCCTGTATATAGACCGTAATTAACTTTAAACAATGCCAGCAAGCACATCTTTCGATAATAGAACGCGCATTCAGCAGAGAAGTAATCGTACATGTAATTAAACATACGTTGAGGAGTGTTTAACGAGTTTATAAAAATAAAGACGCAGAAGATTAGACAAAACCTAATAAATCCTCATACAATTACGCTTGTGATAAAGAAGGAACAATATGCGTTTTGATAAGGAAACGCATTTTCAAAGATCAGTCTAATTAAATACATGAACGAAAACAGTACTAGAGTTACATCATTTATTTTTGTACAATTATCCAAAAGCGTTATATATACAAAACACAGACGTAAGTTAAAAGTTTGGTCACGAAAACAAATAATAAGGCAATCAAAGATCGCAAATAAACACCATGACACGGAAATCCGAAAGAGTTTCATCAGAAAACAGCTTGAAATATTAAAGAAAACATGGTTGGTCGCGACAATCTGCAAAACTGCTTGAAAACCCAATCCAAAGGTAGTGGAAAAAGCTATATAACACCCACTGGTAATAAGGCAGGTCAGTTTCCACTTGAAGCAGGTTGAATCCACATCACTTTTAACCAGAAACCTACGCATAAGATAAATAAAATTTATATAGTGAAAATAGTGCTGTATAAAAATTGTGTTAAGAATATATAAAAAGTTTTTGCCGTTTTTTCAGAAAACGCGAGTAGAAATTGGTTAATTAAATTAAATTAAATATTTATAATAATATAGGGCTTCTACTCTGCGTCGAAAACGATAATTCTGGTATATTTCTGGACTATTCTAATCTGCGTCGAAAACAATACTTCTGATATAATTCTGGGACAATTCTAATATACTGTTAATTCATGATCCAAAGTTTAGAATTTCAAGTGGTATTTAAGGGAAGAGATTCAAAGCATATGCAGAAAAATATAGAATAAAGCAAGAGGTGATTTTTGGAAAGCAAGGGGTAACTGTACTGAAATATTGATTTAACAAAGCAGAGCATTGGTTTCGATTAAGCATAACAAGGGGGTGTTGATCCACAACACGAAACAACATATCAGGAGATCACAGGTCAGATCTACTTAATTTTAAGGAATCTTTTCAATTTAAATTTTAATACTGAATTTATTCAATTTTCCAAAACCTTTAAAGAGTCAACAGGAACATTGCATACGTTTAAACTTACGTAAAAAATCATAAAAAGTCTCGAACGTTCCAGATTTTTTTGTAAAGGTGTAGTTTTTGGTGACTTTATATTGAATTAAAATTATATAAATTTTGGGATAAATAATCCATATAATATTAATTGATTAAAGGGTGTATTTAAAGAATTTCAAAAGTTGTAAATATTATTTCTTTTCATTATATGAATGTTACTTGACTTCGTTTTGTCAATTCAAACAGGTAATCAAAAAGGGGTGAAAGAAAATGGATCATCGTAACGTTGTGCACTCTGTGTAGTTTAAAAATGGCTAGCCGTGGCATAATAAAAGTAAAAGATTAATTTGAGAGAAAGACAGTGCGGTGGCGTTCAGTAGAACGTTTATTACACCGAGTACGGCGTTCTCATATCAATTTTTATGTGACGCAACAACATGGGGGAGAAAAATAAATAGCAATATATATATATATATATATATATATATATATATATATTGCGGGATAATAGCCAGGAGCAAGCAATAGCTTCTGATCTTCTGAGTTTAACCTTTTATCACGGCATACCAAAGCCTGGAGATTAAATCAGAAGTTTGTGTGTCATGCACTAACGTGAAGTATCCACGTTCTGCCGACAAGGTACATCAAATCTTATCATCAGGGTCTGGATTTCCACCAAAAGAAGCTACTGCGTAAAACTTTACGGTATCAGCACTTACTGCTAAACGCGGTTCACCGAGACTTAATGCCCGAGTCGTTCGTGACGTCCTCGTCTTCGCCACCTACCATCACTCAAGCGGACCTAGCTACCTGGACGTATGAATATCACACACCTCACCAGTTCCGACGTCTTTTACGAAGAAGCCATCAGTATGCCGTTCCATCCCTCGTATCACCGATACGGGAACCGGCTCATTACATGGTACCTGCGTTGATCGACCTGCCACATCGAGCGCCATATACCAACGTTGATCCAACACAACTGTTACCTGCAGATCCCAGGCGACAACGTATCTTTGAGTACTATCTCCTAATGTTAATACATTTTAACGTAGCTTTCTTTTTGAGCCGTGTTTCTTAACAGAAACACGCATTAAAGTTCAAAGTGAATTCAGTGCGCTAATTTCAATTATTATTTGAGTACAAACATTACACGCATTTAAATACGCACTATAAATTTTCTAACGCTAAAGGATATTTGCATTTCTAGCGTTAACAAAATTTCTTCACATAAAAGTTCTATTTTCATGCTTAAATTCAACGACATTTGTATATTACATATGCATGTAGAATCTTATGTAACTGTTATTTTTAATTCTCTGTTATTCCTTGCAGCTATTGTAAATAAATTATACACATTTGTTGTCTCTATGCATTAACCAAACAAAAAGTGACCCCTCAAAAATACAAAATCGTGACTGAACACTCACATTCAAAACAGGGAAAGATCGACAACTTAAAACTGAAACTGAGATTGAAAAGATTTGTAAAATGAACGAGGTCGATCATATTGTATTAGACATTCTGTAGTACATGGTTTGGAGGTCGAAAAATAAACCGAAGAAATATTGGAAAATACTCTTCAACAATCTAGGTAATTTGAAATCTTATAATCGTTGAACATGTAATAACACTCCAATTTTAGCACATTCAAATTGATAAGTATTCTGAAAGTGAAATTTCTTTTATGGCCAAAATCGATCGCCCACAAAGTAACTTATTTATTGAAACGAAAAATGTATTAATTTTTATTAATAACTTTTGTTTTAGCAATAGAGGATATACAAAAAGCGCCAGAAGTTGTTGCATCTCTGTCCAATAAAATAACTAATGGAGCACGGCCATCTCCTGATGATAATGCTACAAAAGGAAAAAAAACGAAAGCTACGAATAGCTTCTCGGACTTCAAATCTATAAAACTAAACTAGAATATAGGAAATTAGAAATAGAACTAAAAATACAATCTAGTACTTATACTGAAAATCTAGTAAGATATCTCTGTTCGTTGTATTTAAAAAGAAATTTATAATAATAATACTAGCTACTTAATATTATTATTATTATTATATTCATTGTTTAATAAATTAGTTATTCATTAAATTTAGATTTGTTGTCTTTGTTGCGCTATTGCTTCAGGATCATGATCCACATTTTCCATTTCTATAATTTCGTTTTCTATCAATTCATCAATATACATATCATCTGTTTCTGTTATATTTTCATCAGCTGCATCTCTTGAAAAATTGCACAATGTTGTGCAGCATTTGACAATCATTGCTGCGTAAATAGGTTTTACCAGAAGGTGATATAAACATGGAAATTTTTCCTTCCAAATTCCTAAAGCTCCTATCACTTGTCTAATCTCTTTGTGTTTTTGATTATACCTCATTTCGGCCAAGCTTTCAGGATTGTTATGCTAAGGTGGCATGAGCCATGGTTTTAAAGGGTAAGCGTAATCCTCAAAAATTACTGTATTAGGAAAAATCTTTTCTGGTTCGATTCTTCTCAATAAACTGCTATTGCGGAGGACTCTGGCATCATATACACTTCCCGGCTAATTAGCACTTAAGTAATAAAATTTCTTCGAAGCTCTACAAACAAACATACAATTTATGGAGTGATCCCTGTATCGATCTACGAATGCTGCTTCGTATTCTACGGGTCTATCTATTGGAAAAAGTGAAGTCTATTACTCCACAAACTTGTGAATCTATAATACATTTCCATTTCATCTGGTACATTTTCAGGCCAAGATACAATTCTCTCGAATAAAATTTCGTTAAGAGCGTTGCCACGTGCTTTTATAGCACAACAAACCGTGGCTTTATTCACACCGTACATATCCAACACTGTAATATTGGATTCATTTCCAAGTCAGTGCAGGGCAATACACAATTGCTGTATTGTAGTTAGTGCTCCACATTTTCTGGTGGGATGCTAAAGTCTCTCCTCAGTTTCTTGTAACAATAGTTCGTTTTTTCAGAATACTTTCTAAATCCTTTCAAAAATTCAAAGTTTGATTCAAAAGAAAAGTTAATTCCTGACCAAAAAACCTTTCTACATCATCTTCTTCTTCACTAGACGAGTCAAATAATAGATCTTGCAACATAATTTCTAACTAATATGATTAAAGTTATGCTTGTAAAATAAATACGCCCGAAATGTAAAATTATTTTACAACTAATAAAACAAGCATCAATCGTGCATTGCCTACCTAAATTTAAAAAAATTATGAGTAATAGCTTTTAAATTCTACAACTTGTAACTTTTTATAATATTAAACTCAATTGTGCAACAAAATCTTACAAGTTATAATGTACAAGAATAGCAGTAATACCAATATGATTGTGCAATAGGTTCCTGTACTATCGTGTTGTTTTACTAATTTTAAATAAATTATTAGTCTTCATATTTTGAAAAATAGTGAGGAGATTTTAACCAGAAGCTCTAGTCTTAACGAGGCATCTTACTGAAAATTGACGAATCGTTTCACTTAAATTTTGACCGCATTTACCATACTGTACGATTGTTGTTAGTTAAACAAATCAGAATTCTTGAGAAGCCATATCGATTAGTTATCCGACATATATAGGTACGATACAGAACAAATGAGTAAGTATTTGCAAATCATAGCTGACCGTGATATCAGTTGATGCCTGTTTGTACAAGATCACCTCTAGATGTGCGTACACAATTTTTCGTTTTTGAAGACTTATTTTTAATTATAGGTATGGAGATATGTTATATCAAAATATTGCATTTTTGAAGAGCTACCCGATGTGATTGATAAAAACACTTCTTATTTAAAATAATGTAGCTTTGTATGTTCCTGAGAAAAACTACTTAAACGTTTTGCAAACTGTTTTCAGTAATGTACGTCCCCCTTCATGAACTATAACTTTTATTAGAACGTTTTTTCCTAAATCTGATAAACTTTTTAAAATAAACGGCGTGGGTGGTTTAAAAATTAAACCCTGTTCACAATTCTAATTAAAGAACATTTGTATGTGCTGGACTCTGTCTTTTATTCAGATTTTTTGCTTGCCTGCTAAATTGTCATTTTGGACGTATGTGCTTAGGTCAGCCTAGCCTTCAATTATAATTCAGTCGAGCCTCTTTCTAATAAAAAAATGTATTTGTAAATCCCTTGTTCGCTTATTTAAATCAGCCTCGTATTTTCCAGTTCAAATTTCAGGGTTACATATGCAATTCCAAGTGCATAAACATTAAAACTTTCACTCTAGAATCGTAATTATATTTTTAGTGTAACAGTTTAATCTTAGTGCTATTAATTTTCTGTTTTAACGAGCTACTGAATCTTGTTAAGATTAACCTACAAATGATAATGTTAATTTGCAAAGCTCTTCATTTTGTCTTTGTCACATAACAGATGAATTCAAAATCAACTGATTTTAACGAACTTTGTTCTATGAATTGCTTTGTTTTTTTTTAGTGGAAGTATAATTTTAAATGTGGAAGGTGAATCGGTTTATTCACCTTTATCCTTTGCTCAAGGATGTTGGAAACTCTTCCGCAAACGTTTTATGAATATTCCATGTCCATGTTAACATTATTTTATTATGACATGATTATGTAGCTACTTAGGTTTTGAAGATGAAGAAATATATACATGATCAAGTAAGTTGCCTTGTTCTAGTTACTTTCGATTTCCAATGTATTTAATATGCTATTGACATCGTATAATGAATGACATTAAACGGTACTGTAGCAAGTAAACAACAAGTTTTTAGTATATATTTAATGAAAACCATTTTAAATAAATATTCCGTGATAAATTGTTTTAGGAAGTATCCATTAGAACTCCTAATGGACCATATTTGCATTTTGTTTAAGGAAAATCCAACCTCTATGATTTTTCCTAATTATTTTAAATCGTAATACCAAAGAGGTAAACTTATAAATATTATTATAAATGTTACTATAATTTAAGTTCAGTTTATACGTCATTATTATTGAAAACAACTCGTGACGCGTTTTTGCTAATACTCCTGTATCACATCAAAATTAAGCAAATCCAAAATTTACTTTTGCTACTATTCATTAGGTTGAATAAGAAAATTAAGATTATAGGAAGTAACCATGCACGTTATCCAAAATTTCACAACAAACTTTAATGTAATAATTTTTAGCTTGTTTATTTAAAAGTTACATATCCTTATATTGGGGTTTTGGTGACAAATTTTTGGTTACTTGTATATGGCTTCCAAAACCCTTCTGGCATTTTCAATGATAACAGTTTTTTTTAAACATAAAACCTGATCTATTCAAAGTGTAGAGTGCGTTCATCTTGATAATTCTACGAAATAGCTCTCGTTAAAGCTATCCTGATAGAATAGCCAGCCCCATCAAAACAGCCCTAACCACATTATAGGCCCGGCAAAATAGCATGGTTATAAATAAGTTTAGTATACATTGATACATTTCTGTCATATTTTTAAAAACATTCAATTGGCACACGTTACTAATCCAAATTTTGTGACGGAAATAACTTGTATACAACTTGCTACAACTACGAATAAATTAAACTAGGAAAATTGTAAACCTAAAGTACATAATCTTATAGTATTATTAACAATAAAAGACGCCGTTGACTAACACTAGAACTACAGTCTTAAGGTATGAAATATTATTACTTAAAAGCTGAAATATTTAACAAATATATATAAATATAAATATATATATATATATATATATATATATATATATATATACAGGGTGAGTTTTTAGTGTGGCAACGGTCGATAACTCCGTTATTATAAAAGCTACGTAAACCAAATTTGGAGGCATATTAGGCATGCCTAAAGTGCACATTTTAAAAATATTTGGAAGCATACAGAGCATATTAAACTTATATTTTTTTAAATGGAACACCCTATATATTATTACATTTTTGAAAAGCCCATGAAAAGAACTTTAATTTGATATCAAATTGTATCTGTCTATTCCTTTTAGTTTTTGAGATATTCAACTGTTTTTAGAAAAAATGACCCCGATTAGATACATTGCCACTGCACTAATACACAACTTATGTTAATTTTCAAGATGCAGAAAATTTTACCATATACCATAGTAAATTTGTAAATATCACTTTTTTGAAATTTCTTCCCCGTATACAGGGTGTCAGGTTTCGCAAAATGCTATTTTAAATTTTTTTAAATGGCACCCTACCAATTTTATTGCTATAATGGATAGTTCATTGCGTCCTTTCATTTTGTTAAGCATTCCTATACCTAAATCCATTACTTTCTGAGATATTTTGATTCTCTTCAAATTTTATGAATGTTTTTAATTTACATAACTAAAAATAACTTACTATTGGAGAATATTATAAAACAATTAATACATTTTGATTAACAATCAACTACAGTTATCCAATAACAATTTTCACTAAAGATATAACAACCTACAATAATACGCTATCAACAGAATTCTGCCAGATCAACAATATGCATTTTATAGAAAATGTTCAAACAAGAAATCAGGCAGGCTTTGAAAAAATAACAATTACAATCAGAATGTCATTTAGGTTTATTAATTGTAGTGTGTTGTCATTTAACACATTATCAGTTCTGTTTTAAATGTAATCTTTGAAGGAGTTTTCAAAATGAATTTTACAGTGGAAGAACAAATAAATATGATTTGGGTATTGGGAGCAAGTTTAAAAAATTTCCTACTTGCATCAAGAATATACCAAGAGAGATATCCTGTTAAATGACAACACACTACAATTAATAAACCTAAATGACACTTTACATGTAATAGTTATTTTTTCAAAGCCTGCCTGATTTCCTGCTTGAACATTTTCTATAAAATGCATATTGTTGATCTGGCAGAATTCTGTTGATAGCGTATTATTGTAGGTTGTTATATCTTTAGTGAAAATTGTTATTGGATAACTGTAGTTGATTGTTAATCAAAATGTATTAATTGTTTTATAATATTCTCCAATAGTAAGTTATTTTTAGTTATGTAAATTAAAAACATTCATAAAATTTGAAGAGAATCAAAAATATCTCAGAAAGTAATGGATTTAGGTATAGGGAATGCTTAACAAAAATGAAAGGACGCTTAATGAACTATCCATTATAGCAATAAAATTGGTAGGGTGCCATTTAAAAAAAAATTTAAAAAATAGCATTTTGCGAAACCTGACACACCCTGTATACGGGGAAGAAATTTCAAAAAAGTGATATTTACAAATTTACTATGGTATATGGTAAAATTTTCTGCATCTTGAAAATTAACATAAGTTGTGTATTAGTGCAGTGGCAATGTATCTAATCGGGGTCATTTTTTCTAAAAACAGTTGAATATCTCAAAAACTAAAAGGAATAGACAGATACAATTTGATATCAAATTAAAGTTCTTTTCATGGGCTTTTCAAAAATGTAATAATATATAGGGTGTTCCATTTAAAAAAATATAAGTTTAATATGCTCTGTATGCTTCCAAATATTTTTAAAATGTGCACTTTAGGCATGCCTAATATGCCTCCAAATTTGGTTTACGTAGCTTTTATAATAACGGAGTTATCGACCGTTGCCACACTAAAAACTCACCCTGTATATATATATATATATATTGTCATGGCGATAGGAGGTGGGGGAAAAAAATATCTTTGAACTTTGGCTTGTTAAGGCTGTATAAAAATTTGGGGATTTAAAAATGTTATTTATTATTTTGTATATAGTGGTCTGATGTTATTGTTAAAAAGTTTAAGATTATGGTAGGCTGTTGGGATTATGGTAACCAGGGTTATAATTATTATTGATAATTTTTTTGAAATATATCATCATCATCATTAGGTCTTCAGTCCTAGAACTGGTTAGACGCGTACCATCATTGTTCACTATTCTGAACTAACCTACAGATTTCCCTGAAATATGCACAGTTTGCATCTATAACTGTCTGATCTAGGTCTACATCTACCTCTTTTTTCCTATCGCTGCTTGTAATATATCACATACTATTCCCCAAAAATGCCTTAGAACGTATTCCGCCCTACTATTTCTCTTTTTCCCCAGATATCCTTGTTGCCCTACTATTTCTGTAACTTATTTGTTATTATCTTTGTCTGTCCATGCTATCGTCCTCATACATCTGAAGCACATCATTTCAAAAGGCTGCTACCGTTTTTCTGTCTGCGTTTCAGACTTCCCGTATTTCATAGGCATACTGTGCTATGCTCCACACATATACTTTCAACACTTTTCTTCTTATTCTATGTTTGTTGTCTTTCCTCATAGGGTATGTTCTTTCTTGTTAGATGCAGTTTGATCACTTTCTATTGTTTTACAGTTATATGCCCTATTTCTCCGACCTTCAATGGTTGTGAAGGGAGGTAAGCAGTCTGTGGCTGCCAAGTTCTCCCAACACTTAACCATTTGGCGATTTAATATATTTTCCAATTTATCTTTTCGCACAGTCAACATTAGTTGCAGGTATTTCGCAGCCATTAGGTTTTCCGTCTCAAAACTGGTTGGACACGTACCTGCACTTATTTATATTCTGAGCTAGCCTACATAGTTCCCTGAAATTCTCACACAGCATGTGTATTCAGGTTAATCTTCTTTGGGAATTAAACCACTCATAGTTTTTAAAATCAACTTTATTTACGTTTCGATCCATGACCTAGGATCGTTGTCAAAATAATAATAAAAACTTCAAGTTTGACATTTATGACATAAATTGAAGGTGACTTTGATTTATTGGTGTTTGAAATATTTGGTTTGAGTATACTAAGCAAAAGTTTTTAAAGTTTAACAGAATGATTACCTTCAATTTGTGTTGCGACCTGGGATCGGCTTTCTTTAGGTAGCCAATACGCTTAACGTGAAATCAGCTGATTAATTTTTATTGGTGAATTTCATATAAATTCAATAACTTGGAATTGGAAAACATTTTTTAACATGTTTCTATTTATACAATTGAGAGGATGGTTATTAAAGAAGTGTGCGATTGCATTATTGAAAGGCTTAAGTAGTCGTTTTTTTATATTTATTTTGAGGGGGAAAATTCATTATGATTTAAGTTACCTCTTTGGTAGATTTTAACATGGTTCTTAGGCGACTCTATGGCGGGTTTACACTTGTCAGATACCAATGTTGTTCTATGAAGATTGTATATGGATCTGAGGCGACCCTATGGCGGGTTTACACTTGTCAGATACCAATACTGTTCAACGGAGATTGTATATGGTTTTGAGGTAACCTTATTGTGGATTTATACTTGTCAGATACCAATGCTGTTTTACAAGGATTGTTAATATGCTTATTTTTATGTAATTAGTTATTTTATGTATAAATAGAAATCATGTATGTAGGCTGTATTTCATGTTAATATTGCAAGGAAAACCCAGGAAAAACTTGCAATGCTACCTAGATATTGTTGGCATTTGATTTTCATTTGTTATTTCTTTTGTTATTTCTTTTAGTAATGGAATCCATTGTTTACTGAAAGTCACGGATTCGTTTGCGACTCTGTTATTTTTATGTAGGGTTATATAAGCAGCTACTTTGATTTTGCGTTTTTGGTGGTTTTCTTCTTTTTCTTCTTTTCTTCTTTTCAGGGAGTATGTGTATTCAGCTCGTTCCCTTTCTATTGTTTTCTGATTTTATATCCTATTTTACCGAGATTCAGTGAAGGAGGTTAAGCAACCTGTGGCTACCAAGATCCCCCAACACATTTGCCGAAATAATGGTTTTCCAGTAAATCCTTTCACACACTTAACATTATTCGAGAATATTGCCCAACCAATTCTTGTAGTTACTTATAATAATCATCATGTTTAAGCACAGTTATCTTTTCGTCATTAGTTTATCCATCTTGGGATTGGTTGGATGCGTACCTCCATTGATTTCTATTCTGGGCTAGCCTACACATCTCCCTGAAACCTCTACAGCCTACATCTCTTACTATCTGTGTGCAGTAGTCTAATCTAGGTCTGCCTCTTCTTCTCTTTTTTCCTATCTCTGCTTCTAATATATTCCGCACTATTCCCTCATGCCGTAGTATGTGGCCTATCATCCTATCTCTCCTATTTTTTACCGTTTTCCACATATTTCCTTCTTCCCCTACCATTTTTAGTACCTCTTCGTTCTTAACTTTGTCTGTCCATGATATCTTCATCATACGCCTGTAACACCACATTTCAAAGGCTTCTACCTTTTCTTGTCCGCTTCTCCTACTGTCCAGGCTTCACAGCCGTACAGTGCTGTGCTCCACACATATGTTTTAAGCAATCTTTTCCTTGTTTCTATGTTTGTGGTCTTTGAGCACAGTAGTTGCTTTTTCTTGTTAAATTTAGCACGACCTTGTGCTAATCTTTGTTTTATATCTTTTGTGCTTTTCCCATCTTGCGTTATTTGGCTTCCTAGGTAGCAGAAATCCTAAACCTCTTGTAAGTTCGTGTTAAATACTTGTATTCTTGTTTTTGATTTATTTTCCCCACCTTTGCAAACTAGAACTTTAGTTTTAGTTTTGTTAATTTTCATACCGTATCTCTCTGTTAGAACCGTTTCCATTTCATTAAGAGCAGCTTCTAACTCTTCCTTGCTAGATGCTAATACCGCTATATCATCTGCAAATCTAAGCATATCAATTTTTTGTCCTTGCATAGTAATTCCAAATGTCTTCCTACATTTGACAGTATTCATTGCCTCTTCTATGTACAAGTTAAAAATCAATGGGGATAGGGCACATCCCTGTCTCACCCCTTTCCTAATGTTTACTTCTCTACGTTCCTGCTCTAATTCTATTACTGCTGTTTGCTTTTTGTATAAGCTATGTACTATTCGTTTATCCCTATAACTCATTCCAATCTTTTTGAGTATTTCAAACATTTTTTTCCAATTTACATTGTCGAATGCTTTTTCCAGATCTACAAACCCTATATACATGCTTTCCCCTTTTTCTATTGTTTTCTCCATTATCACTCTCAGAGCTAAAATAGCCTCCCGTGTTCCCCTGTTTCGCCTAAACCCAAATTGGTCTTCTCCTAGTATTTCTTCATCTCGTTTTTCCATTCGTCTTTGCACAATTCTAGTTAATATTTTTGACACGTGTGCTGTCAAACTTATTGTTCGAAAATTTTCACATCTATCCGTGCCTTTCTTTTTTGGTATAGTTACTATGATGTTACGTTTGAAATCTTTGGGTATCTCGCCTGTCTCATACATATAGCTTACAAGTTGAAAGAGACGTTCTGTTACTGCTTGTCCAGCGGCTTTTAGAGTTTCTGCTTGCACCTTATCTGTACCCGGCGCCTTACCATTTTTCATGCTAATTTAAACTCGTCTCGAAGTATAGGATATCCCAAGTCATCATTTTCAATGTCTGATCCCTGTTCTAATGCAGTTACTTCCTCTCCTGCATATAAATTCCCTATATATTCTTGCCATCTACTCACTTTCTCTACGTTTTCTATAATGACGTTTCCTTGTGCGTCCCTTATATTTTTGCTATACGGTTTTATATCCCTAAAATTCATTCTAATTAATTTGTATGCTTCGTCTGTCTTTCCTATTTCCATCTTAGTTTGTACTTCTTTGCACTTTTCATCAATCCATTGTTCTTTAGCTTTCCTGCATTTTCGAATAATTTCCCATTTTATGGCTTTGTATCTCTGTTTTCCTGTTTCGTCTGATTTATTTTTGTATTTTCGTCTTTTTTCTATTAAATTCACGATATCCTTTGTTATCCATGGTTTCTTATTTTCTTTTTGTGTATACCCCAAAATATCTCTGGCCGCCATGTCTAGGCTGGATTTAATGTTATTTCATTCTGTTTCTACTTCCTTGGTTTCAGATATTTTCCCGATATCATTCAGCAATTCATTTGACTTTTTTTCGAATCTTACTTGAATATCTTTATCTTTTAGTTTCTCTAAGTCCAAGTGCCTTTTTTCGTTCCTTTTTTTCATATTTTTAAATTTAAGTGCGGCCTTCATAATTACGATGTTGTGGTCAGTGTCTATATCTGCTTCTGGGTAGCTTCTACAGTCTTTTACTTGATTCCTAAACCGTTGTCTAACAAGAATGTAATCTATTTGATATCGTCCTATATCTCCTGGCATCTTCCACGTATATCGTCTTCTAGCATGATGTTGAAATAATGTGTTTGTGATGATTAAATTGTTCTTGTCTCAAAATTCTACCAGCCTATTTCCCCTGTCGTTTCTCGTGCCTAAACCAAATAAACCTACTACCGCTCCTTCCCTACCCTCACCTACCACAGCATTAAAATCCCCCGTAATTATTAAATTTTCATGTCCTTTTACGTATCTTAATATGTCTTCGACATCTTTGTAGATGACTTCTACCTCTTCGTCACTGTAGCTAGAGGTGGGCATGTATACTTGTATTATTACTGTGTTTACCGGTTTAGATTCTAATCTAACCATGAGTACTCTTTCGTTCTTTTGTAAGTAATTTTCTACACAGTATCCTATCTTTTTCCGCATAACTATCCCCACACCCAAATTTCCGTCCTCTGCTCCTGTATGAATTACCCTGAAGTCCCCACTCCAAAAATCCCCCGCCTCTGGCCACCGAACTTCGCTTATCCCTACTATGTCTAGTGACAACCTATTCATTTCGATTTTTAGGTTCTCTAGCTTACCTACTTGCTTCATACTTCTAACATTCCACGCTCCGACTCGCAGAATGTTCCCGACTCTTATTCTTAACTTTCCGATCGCATCCTCCGAAGTAGTCCCCTCCCGGAGATCCGAATGGGGGACTATTTTAACTCCTGAATCTTTTACCCCAGAGAATGCCATCATGTTTGTTACAATTTAAGTACGCTGTGTACTTGGGAGATAATGTGGTGGTTTCCCGTTGCCTTCCAAATCGCGGTAGTGTGTCTTAGACTGCCATACCGACCCCTATGGTCTCTGCCAATCTAAGTACCGAAAGAGCCGCTGCCCTCTTTCGGGGACCTGTCAGTCTGGTTCCTCACTAACGACCCTACTACTTTGGTTGGACCTGTAGTTTGGCTCTTTAGCTCATTAGAACACGCAAGCCATTTCACCTGTTCTAGTAAGTTAGAACTTCGGCAAGGTGCAGGTCCATTCGAAATGGCTTGAAATATATAAGATTTTGAATTGAACAAGATCTAATTTGAATTAATGTTTTGATAAGATTTCAAAATGTACAAGACTTAATTTGAATTAATGTTTGATAAGATTTGATATGAAAAAGAATATAATTGGATTTGATGATTTTGAATTTAAGGAGTTTTGATTTTTATTTTGAAGAAGTTGATACAAGGTAATATAAATTATACCTAAGAGAATATAGAAGTGTGGCAAAAAGATATATTGGTATTGTTCCTGGGAATGGAAAGACCTTAATGGAGTGGTGCTAGGTGAGAGCTGCAGCAAAGGAAACGGCGAAATATAGTTTTTAGAAGTTGCAATAGTGAAGAAGGGACGTACGAGTTTTTGACATTTCCATCTTTAATTACTAGCTCAATTTGAAATGACCATTTAGGTTTTGCATAAAAGTCTTATTTCATCTTATTAACTAATGTATATGTGATTAGAGGTGATCAAAAGGTCAAATAGCACCATTGCGTAACATACAACGCCGTTAACCTAAGAAAAATTTTAAAAGAAGTTTAAATATGCAAATATTTATTTTCATAGTAACGTATTTGTATGGGCTCTCAGTATATTGAATTATAAATGCATAACAAATCACTTATGGAAAGAATTTTCATTCTTAATCGCGAAGGAATAGTGTTTTTACATAAAAATAATGGTGTTTACAATATTCTGCACGTAAGAAAACATTTGTTTTTAAAAGTTTTACACCAAAATCACTAAAAGATATCCTATTAAAATACTTGATTACAAGTAAATGCGCAATTAGTTTAGAAAGGTTCCTTGAATACTCAAACTGCAGTTGGTCGCGTGTATAATAATGCTAAGCATACGGTCATTTTTAAAGAAAATCCCGAGCTAATACACAATTGAAAACTGAACATGTTCAATGAACTTTGAGAAAACTCCATCGATAATGAAGATGAATGAGCGTTCAAATTAACATCTGGAATATGAGATCAAACAATTAACAAGCCATAAATTACGAAGAATCTTGACGATAAAATAACGTGTGTAAATGTATTAATTAGCAGTAGCTTGAAGTTATTTGAACGCAAATTCTGTAAGTGTTGCATCATTTAAACGATTCAAGATTTGACGAACCAGGCGGGCCCTCTAAATTTCAACTAATCAGAACGTAGGGGTAACACTCGGACTTAACGCCATTATTTTAGACGTATGACGTGCAACTAGGGCTCGACTATAAAACAAGTTGAAAGAAGCAGTTAATGGTCAGTTGTTGAGGTCACATTTAAAACGTCACCATGCTAATCTAATATTAAGTGACGTATTATAACTAACAGACGAATTTAATTGATGACTCATAGTTTATTGCTACTCTGAAGTAAGTAGATAATTAAAATAATTTTAAAAATGGAAACCAAATAAACAATGATGAATTACGGCAAAATAAAGTTTCGTTTAAATGGAAGCACATATGAAGCTGGAATGGATTTAATGGTAAATTAATAATAAAATTTTAAACAATTTGGACTATATTGGTTAATAAATTTGAAATGCAATTTTTATGATTTATGGCATTTAATGGGGCAATTTCAACGATATGGAAAAAGACAACAAGCATAATGTACACGGTAAAACAAATATACCGTTTTAAAATTTTAAAAGGGTATTTCTAGATAAGTTAGGTTGCGTAAGATTGTGTGTGCGAATCTTTGTGTGAGAATGGATAATTGTATTTGAAGGTGGCTGACTTTAATAGGTTTTTCCATTAAATATTGAAAATTATGAAACGCAACTCATCAAATACGTTTAAATCCGATGTTAAGGGGAGGTTATTAAGATGTAAACCCGCCATAGGGTCGCCTCAGAGCCATGTTGAAATCTACTACAGAGGTAGTCAGAATTATAATGAGTTTTCCTCCTCAAGATAAATATAAAAGAACGGCTGCTTAAGCCTTACGATAACATATTCGTACACTTCTTTAATAACCAACCTATCAACCGTATAAATAGAAACATGTTAAAAAATGTTTTCCATTCTTCAAGTTATTGAATTTATTTGAAATTGAACGATAAAAAAATTAATCAGCTGATTTCACGTTAAGCGTATTGACTACTTCAAAGTCGTTCCCAGGACGCAACACAAATTGAAGACACTCATTCTTTTAAACTTTAAAATTTTCATCTAAAATATTCAAACCAAATATATTTCAAACATTAATAAATCAAAGTCACCTTCAATTTATGTCATAAATGTCAAACTTGGAATTTTTATGATGTCGAAACGTAAAGATGATTTTAACAACTATAAGTGGTTAAATTTCTAAAAAAGGGCATGCACTAATTAGCTTAAGTGTAATTTCGTAAACGAGTGTAGCATAAATCCGGATGGCGAAAGAGAACGGTGTGTGGAAAAGGAAAGAGGAGGATCGATGAAAATTGAGGAGACAGTAGGAGGAGAATTTAGGAAAATTGAGGAAGAGTAAAACGGGAGATTGAGTAAGATTGAGAACAAGGACTGATGAGGGGGAAGATGTATGTTGGGATGAGAATCTACATAAACAGGTAAAACCCCACAATAACACCATAATAAGCGTCATTTTTCCTGTCAAGGCTCGCATATTACACTAGTTAACTTAATAAAAAACTGCATACACGTGACGATCAGTATATAGGACAAAGTAGTCATTTCTAGGACCCTAGTTGTCAAAGAATCATAGAGTTAAACAAAATTACAAGTTAAAATTGGATTCTGCTGGTAGTGACGTTACAAGTAATGTAAGAGTACCGCAGTTTTATCTCAACAAAACTAGTAGGTAAGACCACCTAGGTAGGTAACTTTAGGTAACTTTACATCAAATTTTCACAATAATAACATGGAAGTTGGGTATAATTTGTACGATGATCTGCAGCTAACCTTGCAAATTATTTGCAACAGTAGAATGTGTCAAATTTATGTTATGAAAATGGGTTACTTTGAATATAGGGGTTCCGCAATTTTCAACTGGAATTTAGAATCACGATTTACCCAGAAAACAGCAAACGTGAGGTTGAATCGTTTATCCGGTGGAGTAGATACTGTAGAATTACAGCTGGACCATGCATTCAAATTGAAGTTGTATACATACCCATACATCTAATAGAAGTGTATAGGTGGCAAGTAAATTTTAAGAAGAAAATTCATATAAAATAAAAATTATGAAAGACCGAAATGTGATTGTTTTAGATGAGTGCGAATGCTTCAAACTATTAAACATGCGAGAACTAACATGTTATAAATGGAAGAGTTACAGTGTAGAAGCTTTCCAAATTTTGAGAAAAATTTGCAGGTGTTATAAAAAATTAAAGTGGAAATACAACAGAAGAAAAGGGGGTTCAAATGTTATTAGATGGTGGGAATCGTGCGAGCAATTCTTTGTTTAATGATAGCTGAAGTGAAAATTACTTGACAGTGTTAGAAATAATTAAATGCCACCCCATCCAAAGCTTAGAATATGTGAGTGAAGAGCGATCTCTCACTTATATGTTTAGATCCTGGTTACCACGGTGGATGCTAGTTAAGAATACATTTATGTATTTAATATAATTATAATATTTCTTATTTGTAACGTCAACACCAGCAAAAATATTATTCACAAACTTTTAAATTTTGTTGTTTTTATTCTTAGGTTTAAGGTGATAATCTTCGCTAAGGTTGACAATAACAGAGTAAGTATACAAATTGTATCAAAATGACGTGAGAGAAATGCGATAGTTGAATTATAATATTTGTTATAGTATAATCTGGAGGTATGTGTACTTAAACGGTATCCGTGAAAGTTAGTTAAAACAGGGGTAGTTAAAAATAATGCCAGGTCTATTTATCACCTTTATGAGTATTATAGAAGTATGGAGGATGATTGGGGTGGGGGACTACTGAGGTGAATGACGTTTAAGATAGGAGGAAGGTATTGGTGAAGGATGTTTGAGCTAGGAGGATGAATTAGGTAGGAGGATGATTGAGGTGGAGAAAGATTAAGATAGGAAAAAGGTTGAGGTAGAGGATGATTGAGGCAGGAGTATAATAAAGGGTGGAGGAAGGTTGACGTGCAAGAAGGTTGTGGTGTGGAGGATGATTGTGGTAGTAAGGTGATAGAGGCAGAAGGATGATTAAGGTGGAAAATGGAAGGGTTGAAGATGAGTGAGGAGGCAGAGTAGGGTCTAGAATGAGCGAGTAGGACTGAAAAGGGTTGAGGATAAGTGAGGATGACAACGGAGGAGAATTGGAGATGGGTGATCAAGAGGACGGAGAAGGACCGCGGAGAACGGAGGAAGGAGATGGAGAAGCACAAGGTATAGTTTAGAATGAGTGAGGAGAAAGGCGGAGAGGGTTGAGAATGAGTGGGGAGGATAACAGAGGAGTATTGAAGATGAGTGAGAAGGAAGGCGATTGATGGTTAAGGATTAGTGATGAAGAGGATAGAGTAGGAAGAGGACAGAAAAGGAGGACGAAAGGGAGGATGACGTAGGAGGTGGTTAAAAATGTTTGTGGTGCCTCATGCCTCAACGCCTACAAATCGGCTACTGGTAATATCTAAAAAAAACCAAATGCTGTTTATGTGGCAAATGGCTTACATTCTTTATTAAAATATATAGCTAGGGAAGCTGTTACGATGTTCCGTGCAGACAAGAAATATAAGCAAAGAAAATCGCCCGCACCGAATATCACAACAAAACGAAGCCCTGCTAGCCAAAAGTCGTAGAGAAAACATGTTATTTGAAAAAGAGAAATCAACCTGCGTAAAAAACAACATTTATCCAATTTATCTCGGAAGATTTATACAGTATAAAAATCTACGCACATATAAATAATACATTCGTTAACTAGCTCAAACTAACTTTTAGCTTTGAACCTATTATTTACATAGGACAAAATTAATAAATAAATATTTTAGGGATTGTTCTCAATCACTTGTTTGATGCAATTTCTTAAAATTTTATATTCACATAAAACAGAAATTAAAAAGATTTATGTACTTAGTGTCCTCAAGCGCTAAATAAATGCAAAAAAAATGTAATGGGAGACACCAGCAATAAAGAGAAAAAGAATCATCTACTGGCCGGAATGCATTTTACCGTAGCTGTAACAAAACAAAAAAAATTATTAGGCGATAACATCACTCTTTAACAATAATGTAACTCTAAATTTTATATAGAAAATATTATGGACAGTCAATGCTTATATTTAATAATTCATACTCAATTGATAGCATCTGCCGCATTAGCATATTTCGACAATTTAAAAGAAGTAAATTCAATTTCAATACCAGAGCATCTGTAGGAGCGCGATGAGTAACCTAAAAGTTAAACAAAAAAATTCAGACCAAATTTTACCTGAAGGAAATCATCAAAACCATGTACGGAGGAAAGAGCAAGCCGTACAGCTTGTCATGACGTTCCTGTTTTCTAGCTTGTCAAAGCGTGGTCCTGAAGGTTTTGATAACTCGCGGTTGGGAACAATCAAATTTTGTAGTCGACGTCTGCTGGATCACATTTTACATTAGTAATAACTGAATTTATTTATCTTCGACCAAAATGTATTGTCCCACTTCCAGATATTAGAATTGCCATCTTATTAAAGGAGATCGCATATTTCTAATTTTACACAAACGAAACTAAATTGTTTATGAAAAAGTAATTCATGTGATATATATCGCACAACTAATTTATGGTTTCATTTTCCCAAGCGAACTACTCTCGATCAAACCCGGTTAACGTTTGAATCTGTACAACCGGTCGAAGTATTTCAAAACTACACATGTTTAAAGTACACGAGAAGGACTATACTTCAAGTTCAAAGAGATATTGAGTACTGGTAGAATAAGTTGCCTAACTTTCGGCATAAAATTATAGAAATTTACTGAAATGAGAATAATCTTCCAGAAACATGTACACCATATTGTAGAACTTCTGAAAACTAATGTTTTAATAATAAAATATTAGCTTTTAACGCCATTTGAAATAGGCAATACTTTAATTTATAACTACATGTACTAATAAAACCTACAGTACTAAGTACTAGCGAAAATGTCCCTCGCAGGGACGGGGCAGGTAACAAAACCTACAAGCATCATGTACGTTTATTTATAAAGATAAGACAAGGACTACAGGAGTACTAAATAAAATAAAAATGAATAAAAACCCTTAACCACAAAAAAGGGTTTTGGTGGTTAAGGGTTTTTATTCATTTTTATTTAGATCATGCGACAGTGTTTCTATAGATTAATATTACAGGAGTACTGTTGGTAGGAGAGTCTCAGCACTGAATGAGGTCTTTGGTGCTGTTGTTTTAACCGAATACATTTGTACTGATAGCAAATATGAGCGTGGAGTTAGTGTTGTTGCTACATGGCAGGCTAGTCGACGCACATGGTAGAGATTTCTTATTGCTGTTGTTGTTGCATAGCAAGGTAGTCGGGGTACTGGATAGGCACACGTGAATTATTTCTGTCCTTTACAAGTAGGTATGATAAATAGTCGAGTTGTGGGATAGGGGTGCACCGGCTGACGATAGCCAGATAGTAAACCTGTGGATACCGAATTTCAGATTTGGTTTATAGTAGTTTTGGTGCGCGGGTAACTGCACTTGGAGCATTAGATTGCTAATCGAAGTCTTGGGTTCGTGCGGTCCCATGGTTTTGGTTGTCTGCGATCTTGGACTTTGCCTTGGCCTCCCAAAGTGTGCGTCAAGTGTGTGACGCCAAGCTAACAAGTGTGAACTAGCCAGGTAAATATGAGGATTTGATTGAATTGATCGTTGATGTCGTTGCTTGTGTATGGTTGTTTGATACCATATTTACATTATTATAAAATGTAGTTTTGTCTATTCCTTTTATTAAAATAACCACGAGGCTAGTACACATCGTGTCTTTATTCTCTCTAGAATTGAAGAAGTCTGTCACTGCTAGCGGATAAGGAGTGGAATCGTCTCCATTAAATCGGATCTTGTGAATTAGTAGTTACGGTTAATTTAAAACTGACTATGATGCCGATAATTAAAATTATATAACATATTTTGTGTTAATCTCAATTACGATAAACTAATCACTCACGCTACTATTTTTTTACCCCCTACATACATAAACGGCATTTAATTTGTTTTTGATAGTCGATTTTTCAAACGTGAATTCGAAGATATAAAATCGGAATCGACATTTTTTTTTTATTCTACAGCCACCCAGAACCACAATAATTGTTAGACTCGAAATTGCAGAGGCTCCTGATATCACTTGTTTTGCAGAGTGAATTTCATTAGTGGTTGTACAATCAATTGCCTTTGGTAAAGCTTGATGAAATTATTACTGTAAGCAAATAACGTCATCACCGGAAACGGCAAGTTCCACAACACCCGGCATCAAAGTGGTACCATTTTAATTAAATTACTGGTTTCAAAAAAACTGTTAAGCGGCGTGTTTGTCATTTGCCATTTGTGGTTACCATGTTCGGAAAATACAACCATCGGAAATGTTTAACTACTAAATGGTTGAGTTAACAGTGATAAACAAACCAACTAAAACACAAATGCAAATCAAGTTCTATCTTTCTATAAGCTAATTTCTATACTTTTATACGTTTATTGACCTTCAGGATAGGTTTATGATATGGTTTTTTATTTTCATTCAGCATCAATTTGCTAATTTTATTTATCGGTTAATCGACCTTCGCCTTAAGCTTTGTTTGTGCGATATTGAAATTCATGTCTGTAAATCTTGGATTTTTCCTTGTCATTCATAGTAATACTAACAGTTTAGTGCTTATATATCTCTAAGAATTTTAAAATTTTTTGTCATATTTGACGAATGTTATTACTAGAGGTCGGATTTTTAATTTTTTGTTTATTGTAATTATTATAAGCAACAAAAATTTGTTTAAAATTTATGTAATTCAATAGAAAACTGATCATTAGACACCAAGTTTGTTTACTTTACGATGCTTACTTTTTTTATGCTATTTCTTACATTAATGCTTTTTTGGTCTTTTTATAGAAAATTATTTCAAAGTACAAATTGTTATTTGAAATATTTATCCTGTTACAAAAGGAAAACGATTTCTTAAGTATTTTCATTCAATGGTGCAAGTAGTTCTACCACTGGATTTCGCTCTTAAACAGGTTTCCTCTTCTTTTAGCAATTTGTATGTAAAGTCACCCCAGCAACTAAACTAGTCAAGTAAAAAGATTTAATCTGGAAGTATTGTAAAATAAATTCAAGGACGATAATTAGTGCTGCGTATTGTTGTTTTGATAAATGCATTGGTATTTTAATTTTTGTATTTGTGACTATTCATTATTTAATGCAGATTGACAAAACATAAGACTGGTAGGAAGAACTGGATTAATGATTATCTAGAATTGAAGATACTGCAAAACGGTAAGTTTTGTAACGTTCACTTTGTTAGGTATTAATTATTTCTATTTCTTGTGATATTTTAACTGAAAACAATACAAATATCAGTTGTCATAATAATTTTAGAGTTATCAAATTTGTATGCTATTGATAACTTTAAAAGTAAATAGCTCCTTCTAATTTCTCCACTTCAATAATTTTAGTTCCACGAGATATTGGTAGAAAAGATGACTTATCTTGTTACGTTCCGATCTTGCTTTTAAAATTTCCCTGGTTAATTTAATACCCGCTCGAATAAATTCCGTTTCTACTGTTAAATCCTTCAACATAAATAATAATAAATACGCTCTCTAATAATTTCTCAACTTAAATCTAGTTGCATTGAAACGACAAATTTATGCTACAATTAAATAATTTATATCCTGTTTTAGGTACCCGTTATCTTGGTATATATTACGACCGCGTATAATTGCTTTTCTTGTGTTTCCCATTTAAAGACTTGTCGAGATAATAGATCCTATTATTATTTGTTAGCGTGTTTTCCAGTTTTAATCGCGCTTCGATCAGCGAGAATTTGCAGTTCGAATTCGTGTCATTTGAACCAATGTTGAATTTAATTCTGTCCGTTGCCGTGGACCAACTGCTTTTGTCTGTGGATCGCTGCTGTAGTTACGACAGCAGGGTGAGTAAATCCTCAATACCGCGGCGTTTCTGTGTTGACTCACGCCCGACGGCTTGCAAGCTAAGTATCCGGACAACTATAGGTATGCAACTCGTTTTCTTTTGTGTATGTCAATGGCATATTCCGTATCAGCGTTTGGTGTAGGTACGTGACATGAACATGACATTGTAGAACCGTTGTTGATTGCTGCTAATCGATATTATCGCTCTACCATTCACTGTACCGTTGTTAAAAATGTTGGACAGACACACGCTTATTCTTTTATACTGATTAGTTTATTTTACAAACGGTACTATGTACAGTGTAAAAAATGTCTGACGAAAGCTCTCACACGTTAATTCCTTCCTACTGCTACACACTTCTTCTCAAAAGATATATAGTGTGTCTACTCTACCTTATAGGCGGCAGAGCCTCGATAGATTATGAGGGGTTCCTGTTTAAAGTCTAAGCCCAGGGTAAAGAGGAAGGTAAATGGCTTTGAGTAAAAAAGAATCCTCTAAAGAGATCTTCCAGCCAGCTAAGCTTCTTCAACTTAGCGTAGAGCTATGAGCTAGGATCGTAGGATGGTATACGATAATAAAAGAACTTTTATTAGACGCCACCGTATCTTAATAAATGTTATATTAAGAATCAATCCGAAGATCAGATACGGAAATCTTCGAAAAGAAAAAAATACCTTTGACGAGCAACATATAAAAAAATAATACTTACTTATAACTCTGCAAACTGGAATGGGAACGACGTTCTCGTACTATCTGAAAATTTAATCCCTTCTAAACATTTTTAGACTAGGGCTACGTTAGAGCCTAGTCACTTTATCACAAAAAAATAAAGTATAGAAAGATCAACTAGTAAAAATTATACTTCAAAAAAAATTTAAACCAACACCAATAATATATCTTTCTTCACTACAAAAAATTTATAAATGTGGTTGTTTGCTTCTATAGAAAAATTACTGATGACTTCAATGAAAGAAAGCTTTAAGACAACTTATTATTCTTTCTATTAATTTGCAAAAAATATATATATACATCGCTTGTACAAAGTGATATGTACTGAAACTTTCGAAACAATTACCTTTATTAAGATCTAGTATTAATCTCTGATTATTCATAGGAAATTTATAATTGAAAAATTTATGTTAATTCTCTATAAGAAATATAGTGTTTTTATTATTATTTTACAGTTTATATATAATACTTGAATAGGATCCTGTTCGAGTTTACAAGTAATAAATTAAATGCTCAGACTTTTTGTAGATTACACAAATACATTTTTAATTGATTTATTTGATGGAATCAAAGGTCAAAAAACTCTTATTGTTTGAAATAAGCTGTACTTCAAGTGTACTGCCAAAAAAATTATAGTCTATAATGTGACAAACAAATATCAACGTATCACATGTTTAGTTACGAATACATTTTAGTATAACCTTGAAACTTGAAAAATTATCTTATGGAAATTCCTTTGTGATTATAAGAGCATTCATGAAATATCCAGCTATTAAATTCTGAACAAAATATTACGTGTATCAATTTAAATGACCATAAAAATTTTACAAAAATTTCGTGTACCAAATTTAAGTAAACATATATAGCATTTTCAAAAATTATTTGTTCATTGTAAGTGATGGTTCCATGAAATGAAAATTGCTCTAAAATTGAGGATGATTCGCCACAGACCATCTGCTAGGCAACCAAATTCGTTAAACATCTTGGGTACTTACAATAGCAGGTGCGCGCGGCTGATACATGTGCCCGGGCTTGACATCTATACGAACCAACATATGTGGAAAATTCCACCCTCTTGCATAGCAACATTTAAAACTGTACTTTCAGTACAACCAACATCCAAAAGTGCTTCTGTGTTCCACAATAATCATATACGAAAGATTGATTGCTCTGCAATTTTATAAATTACGTGTTTGCGTTTCCATATTGTTTTACTTTACTTCGATATGATTTTGTACTTGCGCGTAGATATATTTTTCTTTATTATACTAGGTCGATACAACAACTAAAAATGAGGCCATGGTACCCGTTGACACCATTTCACCTCTCTCTGGGACGGCATGTTTTATTAAAACCTGCTGGCACAAGATATCTTTTCATGACGACCATACCGCTACCGCACTTTCGCTTTCTGAACTCGAACTACCTAGGGCTGAATTTCTTAGTGATGTGGCTGATAATAAATTGTTTCTCTTACACTCTTTATTGACGCACCCACAATTGGATTGTAATCACATTTTCAAGTGAAGAATCTTTACCAGACTTTTTAATTTGACTTCTAGTTCTTAGTAAATGTCGTAATACTTCATGGCATCAATTTTTTATTTCAACCTCTGCACTTCTTACACACAACGCCCCATCAATTTTTTTGGAACACCAGCACTCCGTGACCTGTTGCAAAGATGTACAGGATGAGATAAGTGTCATCTAATGTATTTGGGAAGGGTTTTGACGAGCAACAAATAGTTGTAGATGAGAAAATAAAGGGAAAGTTAAATGAATTATTCGACAAACATGCGGGACTATTTAATGGGGAGCCTAAGTTTGAAACGAATTATGTACACAAGTTAAAAGTGACAGACGAAAGTGATTTCTACACGAAAGCTTATTAAAGTGAAAGATGAGGTAAAAACATTATTAGTAACCATACAACTTAGGGAAATTTTTACAGGTGGTAACATATATGAATTAGAGAATGAGAAGGACTTTAGTAGAGAAAAATTTCATATCGAAAATGTATATTTGTATGATCATGCAGGAGATACTAATAAATGAAAAATGAGTGTACGGTTGTTCAATTAATTAATTTAAGTGATATAAAACAAAAAGTTAAAACTAAAATCTATGTACAAAATGGTGCTTTTGAATAAAATAAAAATTACCTGAAATCGAAACAATTATCCATTCAAGCGCAAGGAATTTTTATTGTTATTAAAAATCAAGTGGGGCTTAATATAGTGAAACTTTGTATATAAGTGTTTAAGGGTTATAAAACACCTACAAGACGTAACTTATAGGTAGCAGACACTTTGAAATGACAAAATAGAGCAAGTTTGATTCTGAAACTAATCTTCAAGTAGTATTTTACTAAGTATTTCAAGTAGAAACCTTCTTCGGATAAGTGGATAATCTACAAGTGGTTTTAAAAGTGCATCATAGGGCATGATCATGATATATGAAAGTCTATGTCAACAAAGTAAAATAATATTGATAGCTTATAGTTAAATAAAGAATGGATGTTTAAGAATAAAGAAGCAATGTCAATTTTGAAAATGAACTTAGAGCAAAATATTGTGGTTTCTGTAATGTACATTCTCTGTGTTTATACTTAAGAAATATGTGGATTTTATATAAATAGTTGGCATAAAAAGGAAATTGTAAATGTATCCAGGATACCAAGTTATTATTGTTAGTTACCAATTTTCAATAAAAGCTGAGAAGTTGTGTTTACACTTGTCAGATACCAATGCTGTTTTACGGGGGATGTTAATATGCTTATTGTTATGTAACTAGTTATTATCTTGCTAAGTTTATTTTCAACATAATTAATAATAAACACGCTCTTGAATAAATTCCTTAACTCAAATCCCTTTTGCTTTTAAAACGAAAATTTATCCGATAAATTAAATAGTCTATGTCTTGTTTTAGGTATCCGGTAATCTCTTAAATTCTTCAAATTCTTCAAATTTTCATTTTGAACTTACTTATTTCGAAACAACAATTAAATAGTTTATATCCTGTTTAAGTACCTGTTATCTTGGTATACATTACAACCGCGTATAATGGTTTTCTTTATTGTTCCGATGTAAAGACTTGTTGAAATAAGGTAGCGCACTATCCGATAAAACCCGGGTTTTCTAGTTTCAATCGCGCTTAGATAAGCGAGTGTTTGCAGTTCGAATTCGTGTTAGTTGAACCATTGTTGAATTTGATTCTACAGTGCATTTACATTTCCAATGCTCCACCCAAAGGTACTACATTGGCCAGGAGGCGAGTTTTTGTTGCCTGGAAAGTTAGAATTTTGCCGAACTCTTGCGGTTCCATACAAGGTAGGGATTTTTAACTTAGGTGACAACACTCACACACGGGACCTCCATTTAACCTCTCATCCGAACGAGGGCGTAATTTTTGTAAAAAATGCTCACCTGCCATTTTTCAAGCAGTCGGCCATGTCGGGATTCGAACACAAGACCTTGGGATCCGTAGTCTTACGCTTACTACATTTATCCACGGCGACGCCAATTTGATTCTACAACTTGTACGTCGAAATATTTTCTACAGTATTCGTCATCGCATTTCAAAAGCAATACACGTTTGTTTTTTTTGTTCGACAACTAGGAGATGTCTAGCGTAGATTGGCGAGTTTCTCTGTGCGTACCCATTCTAATCAGATTCTCTTCTTAGCTTTTTTCGCTGGAGGCCAAATAGGTTCTTTCTTTATGTAGACCAACTGCTTTTGTCTGTAGACCAATTGTTTTTGTCCGTAGACCGCTGTTGCAGTTATGGTAGCAGGGTAAGCAGATTCTGACGACCATGGCATTTCTGTATTCGGTCACCTACAGGTATGTAACTCGTTCTCTTTTGTGTGTGTCAATGACATATTCCGTATCAACGTTTGGTGTAGTTACTTGATAAGAAACGTGACACTATAGGACTATTGTTTGTTGCTTCGATTTGATATTATCGCTCTACAGGTGCGATGTACTATTTTTAAACATGCTTGTCAAAAGAACTCACACGTTAATTCTTTCCTACTAATTAGTTTATTTTACAAAAGGTACTAGGTGAAATTTTAAAAACGCTTGACAAAAGCTCTCACAGATTGATTTACTACTGATTAATTTTATTTTGTGTGGATTACGAGATGCGCACTTCGTATCTAAATTCCTAGATTGTCCATACAATATAATTGTTTGCTGTGAAATAATAACACTTCATTTATTTTCTTTTTGCTTGTTTGTACAGAATCCTTTTTTATGTTTATGTGTTAATAGATAATCGTGGGCGATGTGTTTTTTTTTTGGTATTTAGGTGAATCCCCCACTCTCCGCGTTTGATAGTTAGCCTAGTATTTACTTTTGTTCCGGCTACGTCTAGGTACGTAGCAGTCTGTTTAAATAGAAATCTTGTATGTAGGATGTATTTCATGTTAATGTCACAAGGAAAACCCAGGAAAAGCTTGCAATGCTAACTAGATATTGGGTGCATTTGATTTTCATTTGTTATTACTTTCGTTATTTCTTTTAGTAATGGAATCCATTGTTTACTGAAAGTCATGCGTTTGTTACGCAATTATTTTTATGTAGGGCCATATAAGCAGCTTCTTTGATTTTGCGTTTTTGGTAATTTTCTTCTTGGTCAATAATTTTTGCATCCTGCCATTTTATTTTATGACGAGTCCCATGCATGTTGGTAAATCATGGATTTTTCAAATTTTCTATTTTTTATATATAATTTGTTCTTTTAATCGAACTTCAAATGGTCTAGAACTTTCACCCATATAAAACTCGTTCCATTTCAAACGAATAATGGTAACAAAAGATGATTTTGATAAAATTCTCGTTAGTGCAAACACTTAGAAATTTACATAAAGAAATTTAATAATCTATTTTTAGAGAAAACTAAAACGTAAAAATAGCAACACCATGCTAAACACCGTCATAAATTTATCAAACCGAACTATTAACGACATCGTAAAACTAATTCTATCAATAGGCCTGAACTTTGCAGTAACGCCCATATCAATACCAACATTTGAAATAATCGACTGTAAAGAAATGGTGACGAATTTAAATGGCGACAAAGTGTCACAGCAAATTGAAAAATGGTATGTAGTTTACGAGGATTATTTTCAGATAGGGAAGCAGAATTTGCCTAGGGAATCGGTTGTGTGTGTGTGCCAACGCAGATGTATAGAACTTTGTGAGACAATATCACATAGAAAATGATCATTTCGGATCAGAAAAGTCTTATCTGACTCTATTTCGAGATTTCTACTGGAGGAAAATGCAGAGTAGCATTCGAAAACTTGTGAGTGGGTGTGACATATGCCAAAAGGCTAAAATATCGCAGAGATGTAGTAGTGAGATGTATTCGGTTATGACGAATGGACCCAATCGTACGATCAGTATAAACTTAGTGAGGCCTTTGCCGATCGTGTGTGTGTGTGTGTGTGCGCGCGCGTGTGCGTGTGCGTGTGCGTGTGCGTGTGCGTGTGTGTGTGGGTGTGTGTGTGTATGTGTGTGTGTGTATGTGTGATACGCAAATTTTGCAGCCTTTGATATTTTTAACAAACGAATGGCGTTATATACTTTTAGAAGAGCTGCTGCGGCGGCTATTCTCAAATGCTTATGCGCGTACTTTGAACTAATAGAGACACCTAAAGTTGTTTTGTCCGACGATGGAGCACTATTTTACAGTAAGATTTATATGAATTTTATGAAATTTAAGAATGTTTCTGTTGCTCATACTTCCATGTACTACCCAGAAGGGAATATGGTAGAAAGAGTGAACAGAAAGAATGGGTGTTTGCTTCGCACTTATTGCCACTCGCAACATCAAAAGTCGGTGCATTCCAGTACTGGATTCATACCAGAGGAGGTCTATGCTAATAAAATGCGTAACTTAAATGAATTAGGAGCCGTTTCGTTTCCAGAAAAATCGAAGGGTTCTACAGATGTTCTAGTTTTGGCCCGGGCAAGGCTAAGGTTTTGCGCGGAGAAACGCAAGAAGCAGCACGACCGTAATCGCAAAGTGACGTCGTTCAAAGTTGGCGACAAAGTATTGGTAAAGCGTCATGATCTCTCCTCGGACGAAAATAAATTAATTCGTAAATTTTTCTGCTCTGCAAAAACTCTTGTACCATTCAACGCGTAATTACTCATAATGCTTACCAAATTGTGGAAGATACTTCTGGAACATCTTTAGGTGTACAAAGCATTTATAATTTTAAACCCTTCAAATTTTCGAATGATGAATAAAAGATATGGCAATTTTCTGGCTGTAGTACCATAGTGTTAGCTTGTAATTACTGGTTAAGGTGATATTCTTTTTCTTTGTGCATGTATCAAAAACTCTAAAATTATTCATCTTATTATTTTAATCGTTTGTGTTGGGGATTATGTAGCAAGTACGCCCCTGACTGTGTTGCGAACTCTTAGAGTGCACGTGGTGAGGACAGCAATGCGGATTTGACAACAATCAAATGAGGACGTCTCGCAACGTTCTTGGTTATTTATATTAAATTTTAGAATTATTAAAGTTACTATTTTGTTTGTTAAAAAAGTCATTTTCTGTGATTCTAGTTATTTGTTTGCCAAGGTCTGATTTCAATGTTGAACAAGTTTATTAATGATTAATGCCATTAAACCCTTTAGTGCAAATGAGTGTTTTTTATTGATTTTTAGATAGTTCACGTATTTTCTAATGAAGTAAACAAAAACCCATGACCACATAATAAAATTTAATTAAGAAATTATGTGTGAATCTAAGTGTTGGGGGATCTTGGCAGCCACAGGTTGTTTAACCCCCTTCAATAAATCTCAGTGAAAAAGGGCATAATATTAGAAAACAATAGAAGAAACATGATATTTATTATAAGCAACTACAAGCATTGGATGGGCAATATTCTCGAATTATGGTAATTGTGTGAAAGCATTTACTGAAAAACTATTATTTCGGCAAATGTCTAAGTGTTGGGGGATCTTGGCAGCCACAGGTTGCTTAACCCCCTTCAATAAATCTCAGTGAAAAAGGGCATAATATTAGAAAACAATAGAAGAAACATGATATTTATTATAAGCAACTACAAGCATTGGATGGGCAATATTCTCGAATTATGGTAATTGTGTGAAAGCATTTACTGAAAAACTATTATTTCGGCAAATGTCTAAGTGTTGGGGGATCTTGGCAGCCACAGGTTGCTTAACCCCCTTCAATAAATCTCTGTGAAATAGGGCATAATATTAGAAAACAATATAAGGGGAACCGAGCTGTATTGCTGTGTTAGAATTTCAGGGAATCATGTAGGTTAGTTTAGAAAAGAAATAAGTGCAGGTACATGTCCAACCAGTTTTGAGACGGGAAACTCAATGACGAAAAATAAGCGCAGACAAATCTGATGATTATTGTAAACAACTAGTTGTTTGTTGTGAAATATCTGCAACTAATGTTGACTGTGCGAAAAGACATATTGGAAAAAATATTAAATCAGTAAATGTTCAAGTGCTGGGAGAACTTGGCAGCCACAGGCTGCTTACCCCCCTTCGCAACCACTAAATGTCGGAGAAATAGGGTATATAATTGTAAAACAATAGAAGGTGACCGAACTGCATCTAACAAGAAAGAACGGTGCCTATGATGAAAGACAACAAACATAGAACAAAAAGTTGTTGAAAGCGTATGTGTGGAGCACAGCACAGACAATATGCCTACGAAATACGAGCAGTCTGAAAAGCAGACAGAAGAACAGTAGCGGCCTTTGAAATGCCGTGCTTCAGATGTTTGAGGATGGACAGACAAAGGTAATAACAAATAGGTTATAGAAACAGTAAGGGAACAAGGATATCTTTGGGAAAAAAATATGAGAAATAGAAGGGCAGAATACGTTCTAAGGCATTTTTAGGGAATAGTATGGGATGTATGACAAGCAGCGATAGGAAAAAAGTGGCAGATGTAGACCTAGATCAGATAGTGATAGATGCAGACTGTGCAAATTTCGGGGAAATCTGTAGGTTAGTTCAGAATAGGAAACAATGATGGTACGCGTCTAACCAGTTTCAGGACTGAAGACCCAATGATGATGATGTGTGAATTAAGAGATTAAGATTTATGAGTGATTATTTCTAATTATAAAGGAAAGATTATGGATCCGATTCTTAGTATAAGTGACTAATCAGAAGTGATATTTTTATTAGATTTAAGATATTGTTTGTAAAAAAATTTTTGATTCTAATTTTAATATTTAAAGTTTATGTTGAAGAAAGTAGTTTTTCCTAAATGTTATATGTAAGGTATTACGTGTAAGAGAAAAGCTGTTGTGGATGTAAAAATTGGTATTTAAAATATTGTTTGTAAAAGAATGCTCCGTATTCTAGTGGTTTCATTTTGAAAAGAGCTAGCTAAAAATTATTAAACAACGAGCAAATTTAAAACCACAGCATCTTCTATTTACGCTTAACGACAACGAGCATCTTCAGTCTACAGCACCTTTATTGGCGTCCCAACCTGGTGCTCAAACAAGCTGCTTAAATTATAGTCTCGTTTATTGTTGGATGTTGTAGAAATTTTTTCTGTGAAGTATATTTGATAGGTTTTCAAAATGACTGATAGGATGAAAAAAAATCGTGAAGGATTGAGAGCTGGATGTGTGGAGATGGGTTCTCATGAGAGTGTTTACTTGGAAGATTCGAAAAGGGAAGAGCGAGAGAAAAAGACACTCAGGAATCTAGAATGATGGTCCTTTTACTGAATTTAAATAAGAGCATGTATGAAATGAATGTGAAACATAGAAAGGGTACGAAGAAAATGGATGGGAAATTTAACAAGAATACTCAGGAATTACGATAGAAATTTGGAGAGAATATAGCAACATTGGGGAAACGTTTAAAATCAGAAAGTGAAGAGAAAAAAAGAGAATATCAAGAGATGAGTGACAAATTAACTTTATGCTTAAAATGAACTAATAAGACGATAGAAGAAATGAAGTGCGAAATTCTAGGTAAAGTGGCACAGATTTTAAAGGATATACATGATGCTGAAGAGGACATCGTGCAAATAGAGTCTAATCAAGAAACGTGCGAAAAAGAAGTTGATGGAAAAATTAAAAACATAGATCAAAAAGTAAATGAAATTGAAGAAAGTTGCCATGCTGGGTTTAAAGCATTTAAAAATGACTAGAAAATATTAAGACAAATTTTGGAAACGAGGCAGAATATTTAGGAAATCGAATAAAAATATTAATTTTGGGGAACTCATGAGGTAGAGTCAAAGTAGTGTCTATTTATAATATTGTTCTTATGAACAATACTATAAATTCTCATCATCATTAGGTCTTCAGTCCTAGAACTGGTTAGACGCGTACCATCATTGTTTCCTATTCTGAACTAACCTACAGATTTGTCACTGAAATTAGCACAGTTTGCATCTATAACTATCTCATCTAGGTCTACATCTACCTCTTTTTTCCTATCTCTGCTTGTAATATATCCCATACTATTCCCCAAAATGCCTTAGAACGTATTCCGCCCTTCTATTTCTCTTTTTCCCCAGATATCCTTGTTCCCCTACTATTTCTACTATAAATTCTATGGAAAAAATAAATAAAATCCCAAGATATTTTTTAATAATGTCAGAACTTAAGTGCAGGGGAGTTTAGATGAACAAAACAAGTTACACGTAGTCAGGTCAATGTTAAAAGAAAAAGACTGCTAAAAATAATTAAATAACGTGCAAATTTAAAAACCACAGTATCTTTTACTAATGCTCAAAATATTATTATTAGAGATAAGAAGATACAGACACTTAGGATGTGCTCGTTGATGGCGGTGGCGAAGCTGATGTTTTCACGGCTCATACTTGTTCGATGAACGTGGATCCGCTGACAGGACCTAGCTGCTACCGGAGTCGCCGAGGTGGTGACTTGGTGTTTTCAACCACCGACCGTGTAAATTAGAGTAATTGCGTGCTGTCAGGATATCAATTACTGACGTGTAAAATAGTGTAATGAGAGAATAAGTACGTTTAAATAGAGTAGCGTGGTAAGAATCGACGCTTGGGTATCAATCGCAAGCATGGCAGTAGAACTTGTCCTTATATGTCGATCGCAAGGACTGAATTTCTGGTGGATTCGGAGCTGTTTATATACTTATTCCCCTTCTGATTGCAGGCACGACGATTGTGATCGGGACAAAATGAATTAGGTTTGTTGGAGGGTTGCTGTCTGGTAACATCTTCCCTTGCTGAAGAATTCATTTTGTCAGTTCACATCTTGTAGTGCTGACTGTGTGGGACAGGTTTAATGTTGTTGACGTGGATTTTCATTGGTCCACCGTAGGAACCTTAGATAGGTATTTGGTCTATCAACCTGGGTGGTCGGCCATGGTCCCGTCCATTTCATCTGGAGCTGGAGTTTGACCGATTAGTTTCTAGTCATTACCAAGTAGGCAAAACGGAACTGTATGGCGTTGGGACTGTTTCTCTTAGCTGGTTTCGTGGTGTAGGATTAGCCTCGAGTTTATGTTCCTAGACGTTGGTCGTTTGTCCCTTAAGATCGCTTCACTAAGTGTTGTACTGGTAGTTGCATTCGTCTCAACCAACACGATGGACGAGTTGCAGCTCAAGGTTCCAAGTTTGATAATTCCGTCTTGGAGTACTGTCTCGACTTTTGTGGCAAGGAAACCTTTACCGTGATCCATGATTGCTTTTGGTGGCTCAACCAGGACTGCCCAAAAATGGCATCTTCTGTTAGGCTGGGGGCGACCAGGAACGTTTCTCAATATTTGACGTGCCCAATGTTGCAGTTCGTGTCGGTTTTGACTTTCATGTTGACCCAACTTTTGTTGGCCATCTGAACAACATTGTCCTTTGGTCGGATTGTGGCCCTGGTGGGAAAAAAATTTTGTTTGAGTAGACAGCTTCTGTATCCAGCGGAGCAGTGTGTGCCTTTTATTTTAAGTTTGCCGCGGTACGAGGTAAAGCTGAAATCCCTGTGGAGTTGACAATTTTCTCCCTATATGACTGAATTCTGGCATCGTCCAGCAGGTTGCTCGTTACCCTGGTTGCGAGTAACAGGGTAATCGCGGTGGAAAAGCTTCTCGGGACCAAAGTGGCACTTCGGCATGTTTTTGATTCTACCTTTACCTTCTGTCGGCTTTGGAGTTATAGTTGTCTCCTTGCATAAAATGCAATGTTATGCATAATTTTTAAGGTTCTGGTAATGACTGTCCACGATTATTCAAATTCCTAGTTTGGGGATCAATCAGAGGCAAGATAGTATACAAAATTATATCTCTTGAAAATCCAAACCTCTGGATTTGTTACTTGTTTGTATAAATTTTATAAAAGGATTAAGATTATTCTGGGATATGTTTCTAAGATCATTTAAAATAATAAAAATATAAAAAAATATTACCTGGGTAAAGTCATATACACATCTTCCGCGACTTAAATTCTAAAAAATATCTTCCATTGTTAACAATAAAGTTTAAAATTAGAAGATGAAATTGCTATAAACATTTTTTTAAAACAAGTAAATTGCCAGATTTAATTTAAAATACAAACGGAAAACTATGTTAGTCAGGCTAAAATAACGACTGAACTACACTTATTTGCCTCTCCTGTACCTGGAGCTATTCATTCTGAAGTAGTGACTCACTTGTTACTATTCTATTTATACATAAGGGTAGGACCCAACTAGGGCAAGACGAGTAAGAGTGACACATAGTAGCATTCACGAATTTGGCTGTATTCTTTATTAAATGTCAGTTATATAGTTTTAGAAAAAGTAATAGGAAAAGTAATCGTGAATGTTATTCCGAAGCATGTCGATCTAGACCAGTGGTGTTTGATTCTCAAAAAAAAAATGCGTTCGAAAAACGTTCATAAGAATCGGGTCGCTACTTAAGTAGTGTAGTTAGAGACAGCTGTCAATAAAAAGAAATTAAAGACATATCAAGTGTGTTATACCAAGAATTTCCAGTTCGACCTGTTAATAGTATACAACTTGTTTGGTTTGTGGTAGCGAGGGTATAATTTGAGGCGATTGCAACTTTAGGAAATAATGATTAGTAACCCATTTCTACTGCAGAAGACTATTACCAATATAAATAGAAATATTTCCAGTGACCAACCTCTTAAGACAAAAAACAATAAAACCCATACCAAGCTATCGCCGTCCAAGATTCCTTTGTTATAAATATTATCCAACTTCAACAAACCTGTACCACTTCAGGAACTAAAATGTACTTCAGACAAGATACGAGACTTTCTAAAAACTATTCTAAGATTTTTACGAATCTAAATGCTCGCAACTTTAGATTTACATATTCGCCCTACTACGATTAAACCAGAATACTCTTATTATTCAACATTGAACTAATAGACGGATTTAGGACAGGATCTGTTACACACTTCTACGTGAATGAAAGTAATAAGTTCGTAATCTTATATGGTTGTAATAGCCAATAATAAACATCACGTTAGAGCATATTCTTATAAGAATGATAATTATGCACCAACTGAATGAATAAGTTTTTAGAAAACATTCTAAATGAAACCAGTAGGTATGCAGAAGGAACCTCAGAAAAATCTGAAATTATTAGATGGATTTAACTTTTTAGTAGAAGAGATAGTAACTTTTTTAGGGTTGCTTTTCCATGTGGGTAGTACAAAATACAACATCATACAAGTTTATTAGAAAACATATTCGTTGCTGTATTGGGGTGGTTTGCTAAATGTACTGCGCGGTTTTTGATTATATTGCGTTGTCTGTATTTTTCAAAAGCCTTGATATCGAAGAACCAGAGCTTAATGATCGTCTATATAAGGTAAGATTGATTACTTTTATACAAAAATGAAAGCAGTGTACTATCCCGTAAAAAATCAATCATTCGACAAATCAGTGTTGTTTTTTTCTGTTGTCCTAGTACTCGGTTCACTCCAGTGAGTGGTGTCTTGTGTCGTTTTCTTTAGTAGTCCGATCGTTACCACTATTGGCCTTTCGAGCCGGATGTGAGTTCTTTTTTTTTAGTGTATTTCTTTCTTTTCCGTTTCTTTTGTTTTCGTAACAAATTTTCTTTTAGTTTTTAAGCGAATTTTCCTTTTTTTTAGTTTGTTTGGGTTTTTTGTTTTGTTTAGTCCTGCCCACTTCCGTACTTTTGCGTCCCTACCCCGATCTGTCAATTTTGCTGGAGGGGGGATTTGTTACGTTTATTTCGGGATAAATTAATTACCCCTTTTTCCCTTTAATTTGTTTTTCAGTTAAATCAATTCGGTTGGTACTCTTAAATCCTTCATCAACATCCTGTATATTTTACCTGTTCATCATTAGCCCGCTTTGCAATAATTGTTTAACTCAAATCTATTTGCTTAGAAACGACAAGTTTATGATAAAATTTAAATGTCAATACCTTGTGTTAGATATCTTTTAATTTGTTAAACATTTAGATAACGTATAATTGCTTTCTCTATGGTTTGAATCTAAAGACTCGTCGAAATAAGGTTGCGTACTATCCGATAAAAGCGTGTTTCCAAGTTTCCTAATCACGCTTTGATAACCACAACATGACTTGGAGCGATGGTTGTTTAATTAAAAAAATTTGTGTTGACTTTCTTTTCAAAAAGTTAAAAAGCACTCGTCGTAATTGCTAGACTCTTCGTTCCGTTTTTCTCTATAAAAATTTCGCACAAGCTTAACTTTAACTACAATCTATTAATGCGGGAATGGGATAAAAACTTGCTGGCACATTGGAGGACGTTATTGCCATTGTATTTGTAATTGTAGGTTATATGTTAGCATTATCAGAGCCTATGTGAAGTATCATAATATTATGATTACTAAACGAAATTGTGAAATCCGACATACAAATACACTAGCTAGCAAATACTAATATATATGATTTATTCTCACTTACTTAAACCGGGTTAATGCCCATTGCAATGCTTCTTTTTTATGCTAGTTAGAGTTTTTTTGTTAATGTGCTATTTCCATTGTTTTTTTTTATTTAGGTATAACTACAGGCAAGAATTTCTCCTACAGGTTGTAAAGAGCGATTAATAATTTATTTTTATTTCAGGCCTTATTTAATTTTTGTAAGTATTATACCCCGCCCACTCACCGACTGAGCCCGGTCAATTTCTCTTTCTTTTTTCTTTGTTGTCTTTTTTTTGTTGACTACGTCGCAGCAAGTAGCATAATTTTTTGCACCCATGTTGGTCCGGGAATATAATAATCCCACAGTACGACCTGCCTGTCGTAAGAGGCGACTACAGCGGTCTAACACACGCACACTTTATACACGTCCAATCCATACCCACACACTTCATACACACACATACACCCACACATTTCATAAACACACAGTTCTACTTAGTTCTCCTTTCTTTCGTTTCCTCCTTGTACTCCTTGCATTCCGTGTAGGTCTGGAAATAGAATAGTCACACGGAACGACCTGCCTGTCGTAAGAGGCGACTACAGCGGTCCAACACATACACACACACAAGCGCGCACACACACGCGCGCGCACACACACACTTTATACACGTCGAATCCATACCCACACACTTCATACACACACACACACACACACACACACACACACACACACACACACACATACACCCACACATTTCATAAACACATAGTTTTACTTGGTTGTGCTTTCATTCGTTTCCTCCTTGTACTCCTTGCACCCCGTGTGGGTCTGGGAATGAATAGTCCCATGGTACGACCTGCCTGTCGTAAGAGGCGACTACAGCGGTCCAACACATACACACACGCACACTACATATACACACACAGTTCATACACACGCACACACACACACACATACACTCACCTACTCACACATCAACAACACACACACATACTCATACATAACTACACTGGGATTTGGTTTGATTTTCCTTTTGTACTGTTTTTTTTTGTTTGGCTTTGGTAACGGGGTTTGTCTTCTTCTTGCAGTTTTGACACTGCTATAATATAGGTTTTGTTTGCTTTGGTTTACTTTCCTGTTACTTTGGATCCACTTTACTTTCCCCATCCTTTTGGTGGTCTTCTTTGCTGTCAGTCCCTATACCGATTGTGTTTCGTCCATCCGCTCCTGTAGTAGGTGCTTTCTAGTCCGTTTTTCTTTTTTCGGAAAAGACGACTTAGTCGACTTTAGGACTAGTTAGCATTTCTATTCTTTGGTTCTTCGGTTGCTGCGATTCCTGGTTGCCACAGTTAGTAGTACATCGTTTCTTTAACCAACGCTCTTCCTCTCTTCCTCTCGTTCTCCTTTGTTATTCCTTTGCATACTTGAAGCTTGACCCTTGGGTCCTGTTTTGACTTGTATTGTGAGTTTTCTTTCTCGTTCTTTTTCTTACTTTGGTTTTTTTGCGAGAAACCAATTTTCTCTTTTGGGGTTGAAAACTTTACTGTTTCTTCACTAGAAATATCCGTTTTACGACGACTTTTCAGCAGTGTCAATGCCGTTCCATTTTAGTCTTCGTTGCTTGCTTATTATTTGTCTTCCCTTCTTTTCCTTTCTGTTGTCCTAGTACTCGGTTCACTCCAGTGAGTGTCTTGTGTTGTTTTCTTTGGTAGTCCGATCGTTACCACTATTGGTCTTTCGAGCCGGATGAGAGTTCTTTTTTTCTGGATGTGTCTTTCTTTCTTTTCGTTTTTTTTTGTTTTCGTATCGAATTTTCTTTTAGTTTTTAAGCGAATTTTTTTTCTTTTCGTTTGCTTCGGTTTTTTTTGTTTTTGTTTGGTACTGCCCACTCCCGTACTTTTGTGTCCCTATCCCGACTTGTTAACTTTGCCGGGGGGATTTGTTACGTTTATTTTCGGGATAAATTAATTATGCATTTTTCCCTTTAATTTGTTTTTCAGTTAAATCAATTCCGTAGCTATTCTTAAATCCTTCATCAACATCCTGTATATTTTACCTGTTCATCATAAGCCCGCTTTACAATAATTGTTTAACTCAAATCTATTTGCTTGGAAACGACAAATTTATGATAAAATTTAAATAAGTCAATACCTTGTTTTAGGTAGCCTTTAATTTGTTATACATTCCGATAACGTATAATTGCTTTCTCTATGGTTTGAATCTAAAGACTCGTCGAAATAAGGTTGCGTGCTATCCGATAAAAGCGTGTTTCCAAAATTCCTAATCACGCTTTGATCACCACAATATGATTTGGAGCTCTGGCTGTTTAATTAAACGAATTGATGTTCACTTTCTCTTCAAAATGTTAAAAAGCACTCGTCGTAATTGCTAGATTTTTCGTTACGTTTTTTTTTTATGAAAATTTCGCGCACGCCTTACAGTGTGCATCCTGCGGGGGACACGAATGTCCCTTGAATTGCCGCTCCTTGGGGTATTGAAGGCAGTATCCGTTACGCGATCTCAGGTTCATTTGGCTCGCTTCGGTCCGAGGAGCGAACGAGAGATCCAACGCCGTAGAGACGTGGGTGAGTGTTTCTTTCCTGCTTGTGTCGAGACCCTGTCCACTTAGATTTTACTTTTTGGGACTCGTACAGGTCTCGAATTAATTGTATGTACGAAATTGATTTATGATACTGGGATCTATTGCCATGGGATTACTATATTACGCTTAACTTTAACTACTATCTATAAATGCGGGAATGAGATAAAAACTTGCTGGCACATTGGAAGACGTTATTACCATTGTATTTGTAATTGTAGGTTATATGTTTGTATTATCAGAGGCTATGTGAGGTATCATAATATTATGATTACTAAACGAAATTGTGAAATTTGTCAAACAAATACACTAGCTAGCAAATATTAATATATATGGTTTATTCTCACTTACAACCGGGTTAATGCTCATTGTAATATTTCTTTTTCTTTTTATGCTAATTAGAGTTCTTTTGTTAATGTGTTATTTCCTTTGTTTTGTTTTATTTAGGTATAACTGCAAGCGGGGATTTCTTCTACAGGTTGTACGGAGCGGTTTAATTTATTTTTATTTCAGGCCTTATTTAATTTTTGTAGGTATTATACCCCGCCCACTCATTGGCTGAGCCCGGTCAATTTCTCTTTTTTTCTTCTTTGTTGTCTGTTTTTGTTGACTACGTCGCTGCACGTAGCATGGTCTTTAGGTAAAGTATTAAAAACTGGTGTGTTCTGGTTGTCTGGGGTCATCTTGTTAATGTGTCGTGGCAGTTGAAAATGCGTTTCACTTACAAGTTAAAATATTGATATGAACTTGTTTTGCATTAGCATTATAGGCAAGACATACACAGGAAAATGTTTACAATTCCTTGTGTGCGTAATTAAATTGTCTTTAACGCTGATACTGAAAGGACTTTAGTTTGTAAACTTGCAAAATGTGTTTCTATGTTGCAGAATTGAATTTTGCCGCTTAATAATGAAGGCTTGGGTTGTATCGTGTAGGTGATAACGTCCATTGTTACGCTGTATGCGATGTGGCACCCCGTGGCGGTGATAGCAGTCGAATTTTTATGCGTCAGTGCCCATCGGCTGATGGTCGAAGACGCTGACGTACAGCGACATCTTTGGTTGGTAGAAATTGAAGCGGTTTGATGGTGAAATGTTTCCAATCCCAGCGAGCTTGTTGGTGTCAACATGCTTTAGGAGGTGGTCCTGATGGTCTCGAAGGTGGAACGTTTTAAGTTATGGAGGAATACCGTCCATAGAGTTCACTTCAGATTATCCCATTAAATTTTGTGGTCTCAGTGAGATAATCGGAAGAAAAACTTTTAGTACGCGAGTAGCTACGTGACTTCCAAAATGATAGAAATACATTGCGCCGTTATACAAACTGCCCCAATAATCCTGGATTGTGCCTAAAGACCTGTTCGGAAATTTATGATCGAAAGAAATATAAAGCTTTTCAATTGCTATTTCATTGTTGTATACAACATATATTTTTCTAGTTTATTAGGTATTCTCTCATACAATTAGTACGATATCTGCGGAGATGCGTGCGTACGTGCGTGCGTTTGTGCGTGCGTGTGACGTGCGTGTGTGTGTGTGAGAGAGAGGGTATGTACGTATAATAATTTTTGCTCATATGATGTATAAATAGACTTTTTATGTAATGTTAATTTAGTTTACAATTGTAAAAGGTACAAATTAGAGTTGAACGGGTTATCCAGTTCACTTCCGATTAAAGCCTTGATTACGACATGTTCTAATGTAAAGCTTTGGTACATGTGTGATATAAACCATTGTCGATATAAATTATTCAAGCGCTGATACAGATTATTGTAAAGACAATACAAATTAATTATTAGTGCTTGGCTAGCTAATTATAGTGCTTCGATAGTAATTCAGAACATAGGATTCTAGTATCGTAGTTTTAGGAGCTGGTAATTGTACGGTTAGCAACAATCTGGGACTAACTTTTGAGAGTTTTTCGAAATTTTATTGTAACTACTAGTTGTTGAAGGGGCTTGTATAAACAGTTTGAAAATAAAAAAGTGTTGTGTGTTCAAATAGAGTTTTCGATACACTGGTGTCAAGTTGTGAAGTTAAAGACTTTTAAACCATTACTGTTTGCACGACGGTCACTCGTGATAAGAAAAAAGGAAAACGGACAGTAGAATTCTTTTGTTTTTGAAGGACTTCAGGTCTGGTATAGACAAATAATTACACGAAAATGTCGCATACCTTACAAAAAACTAGTCTAGACTACCGGCAATTTACAGGAAAATGATGAGAAACAAAACCGAAACACTGCGAGGCTGGTAACGACATTTGAAGGAAGTAGCGCAGGTGATAACGAAAAATTACAGGAAAATGCTGAAACTCTACAAGAAAATTGCAGTCATTGATGAAGGCCTTAATACAGAAAGTTACAAAAACTGCAACAGCGGTTGAATAATTAAAAGAAGAGTTTTTAAAGAAAACAGTAAAATCCTCGGTACACCTGGAAGCCAAACTTTCCAGCAGCTTACAGACATTAGAGGCATCTCTGAAAACTTGCAAAAATAAAAGAAAAGGTGTTGTAAATGGAGCAATAGATTAATCTTTTATCGGAGCAAGCACTAGTGTCGTTGATATAACAACACGTCCCAGAATTTAAGAATGTAGGCTACTGCAGACTAATGTCAAGGTTCTGAGTAAAACCAACCATATTTGATGAGAAATCACCTTTGCAGACGTTTTAAACAATTCGAGAGGTAACGGTTAGAACGATGGTGAAACAGTAATCGCATCGTTTGTCGCGTGCGAGGTCCTTGGACATTCTGGAGACCAAATCAGACCATGACCAAAAAAGATACGGGGCCCTAACATCAAGGTTAGAAATGAGGTACGGCGACTTTTATCTGCAACAAGTGTACCACGCACAAGTGAAAAACCATTACCAAACATGTAACAAAAATTTGACAGAGTTTGAAGTTGATATTGCCAGCTTGGAGAGACTAGCCTAATAGCACCGTATAGCTTCCTGGGATAACTGGCAATATAGACTCTTGTTGAAGAGATACGCGACGGAGAGATCCAGCAAGCACTATAGCTGGCTCGGCCAAGGGCCTAAATAGAACGTTAACTCATGTTTCAGAATTTGAAGAGGAAAAGCAAGCCTCGCATCGTAGTAGTGGCAAAGTAAGGAATTCCATAGAGGAGCAGAGCCAAGAAAACACGGGAGAGGTAACCTGACGCATACTTGGTGAATACTAACTAAAGGGCTCCAGATGCTGGAATTCTAGCGAGCTTGGGTATATACAGTACAAATATAAACCAAGGAGGAGACAGAGAAGTTGGAATACTAAAAGGGGTTGACAGGAGGAGACAAAAGTCAACCTGCACGGATTCTGCTGCGCAGACTATCATCCGCATTGCTCGATCTAAGGAAGCTAACAGCAGTTACTTATATGGAAAGTTTAACGGCAAGACTTTGAAGTTCTTGGTTGATATCGGAGCCACAAGGACAATTACTAATCCGGATGTACTGCGCGAATGTGGTAAAGTATCACCCGCAACGCTGCCTTTTCGAACCGTGATTAGTTAGGAAATCCAAAAATCCGTGATGCTAAATGTGAAAATTGGAGTAAGGAGGAAGTTATTTGACCATTAGGTAGTAATTAAGATATCACTGAAGAAGTTATCTTGGGAATGAATATTTTGAAGAGGTATGGATTCCGTGTAGATATGAAAGAGGATATTTTGAGAGCAGAGATAGAGGAAGTGCTATTTTTCAAAAGTAGAAGATGTGTCTATGCGAGTTTGTTTGACAGACGAAGTTAATCCTACCGGGAAGGACAGTAAGTGCGGTGCTGGGGCGCTTAGATGGTTCTCTCTGGGAAGGTTTTATGCGCGCTATTAAACCGATTAGTGAAAAATCCCTCGGAATGGGTGTGCTTACAAGTAAATCTGTGACCAAAGTGACGGTTGGTGTACCTGTTAGGATCTTAAACGCCAATGACTAGGATATCAAGCCAAAAAGGAATATAGCGGTAGCGTAGAGTTCTTCGGTGGTTTACGTGCCAGGGTGTGACGGTATTGAGAAAAACAACCACCAACGAGTGCTTGGTGTAGTTTTTGTTCCGGTTGTTGGAACCGTGCCAACATCTTGAACGAGCACAACTGGCACCTTTTAAAAACTTGATCCGACCGTACTCGAACATGTTCATGGTCGATTAGGAAAGACTGCAGTAGTCAAGCATAGAATTGATGCAGGAGGTACCCGGTTAATAAGACAACAGCCGAGAAAAGAATGCAAGGAGGCCGAGGATATGATTGGAGATATGGAGGAACAAAGAGTGATTGAGCACTGTAACAGCACTTGGGCATTTCCAGTCGTGTTTCTTAAGAAGAACCGGTCGGCAAGATTTTGTGTGTATCAAAGACGATTGAAAGATATTACCAAAAGAATAACTACCCACTTCCAAGAATTGACGAAACCCTGGATACACTTTCTCCAACTTTCTTTCTCCTGACACTTTCAAATGTTTAATTGATAACATCTTGCGTGGGTTATCATGAAAAGCGTTTCTTGTATATTTGGGAAACACTTGAGGAATTTAGAAGACCTAAAGGAAGCCAATCTGAAGCTGAGTTCAAAGATGTATCACCTATTAGGTGAAGAAGTGAAATACCTAAGGCACTTAATTTCGCGTAACCACATCAGACCAGACCGGGAAAAAATAAGGGTACATGAGTGGGCGACACCAAAGGCCAAACATTAGCTTCTGGATTGTGCAGCTACTATAAAAAATTTGTTCCGGGTTTGCAAATATAGCCCAACCCTTGACCAAACTGACTAAAGATGGGCGAGATTATTTTTGGGATGAAGATTGCCGGAATGCTTTCCAACAACTGCGGCGTTTATTGATAACAGCTCCGATCTTAAGTTGATCGGAAGATAAATTCATCTTGGATAAAGACGCTAGCAATGGCGCCATCGGAAGTGTATTTTATCTCGATTGTAAGACCTGCAAGAGAGAGTTTTTGGTTACTTTAGCTAGGTGCCCTCGAAGCTTGATCGGAATTAATGCGGGAGAAAATTTCACCTGAGAACCGACCGCTCGTCCTGAAGTGACTATTATAGTTTTAAAACCCCAAAGAGCAAGTCGCCAGATGGATAGAAAAGATAGAAAGTCATTGTAATGCGGATTGGCTTTCAAGACGGCCTTGTCCCGAAGGTGGTAGTCATCGGTCACAATTAGAAACAAAGTGGGATCTGCTTGGTCGAACTACCGTGATCAATGCCGATTGGCAACATCTACAAATCCGAACAAAACAGGAAAATGAGAAAAGGCTAGGTATTATTCTGGGTTGGATAGCCAGAGGATAAAGTCCCTCATGACAGAACGTTTGCCCATTAAGTAGCACTCTGACGGGGTAATGGGCACAATGAGATTGCTTGAAAGTAGAGAATGGAGTCTACGTGCTATCCATGGAGAATGGATTCAGTTGGTGGCTTCTAAAATTCGAGTGTCGAAGGTTTAAGGACATTTGCATAGTAGGGCATTAAGAGAACACTTCAGCATTAATAAGACTCTGGAGAAAGTCCTAGCAAGATTTTACTGGGTAAGATGCAATGACGATGTAAAAGAGTGGTGTCGTAAGTGTCAGCTGTGTGCACCATTTGAAAACCGTAAGGTTCCAACGAGACAATATAACGTCGGGAGCCTTTTTGAGAGAGTGGTAGTCGATATTGCCAGTCTATGACCCGACTCTGGAAATAAGTACATCTTGGTAGCCATGGACTATTTTACGAATTGGATCAAAGCATATGCCATACTAAACAAAGAAATTGCAACTATTGCCGACGTCTGGTAAGGCAAGTTATGCCGTTTCGAAGTTCCTATGAAGTTGCACGCCGATCAAGGCAGAAATTTTGAATCAGCGTAATTCCAAGAAGTTTCCTGGTTGCTAGAGATGAGGAAGACCAGAATCACACCATAAACCCTCTATCAGGTGGTATGGTAGAGTGCATGAACCGCACTTTAGCCCTTCCAAGGTGATCTTCTAGCATCAGAGAAACTGGGATCAATATTTACATTTATATCTATTGGCCTATCGGTATTCGGATTATGAGAGCACGGGACAGACACCAGCATGTGCTAAACTGTGACGCGCCATACGTCTACCGTGTAATCTTTAGTTTGTGTTTAAACTAGATATGACATCGAGACGCAGGAGTCTGGTTTTTAAGAGAGTGACCACGTCTGGTTATACAACCCTAGACGGAAACGTGGACTTTTATCAAAGTGGTATATCGGATTCGTAAGTTCCCAAAAAGATAAATTTTAGTGGTACACGTTAACCGGTTAGCACCCTACGACAGCGGTGACGCCGGTAGTGCCAAGAACGATATGCAATAAGACAAACAACAGTTATGCTCGTGGTGATGAGCGATAATCTGGACCGATCTATGATTGATTAATGTCTTTGTACAGTGGCATAGGCAAAGCAGGATTCGAAGCCACGGAAGAGATTCAAAGTAATCTATTCGATGCGCCATCGAAATAGTGTCTGCAGCATTGCGTAACAGTGGACCTTCATATGTCCTAAGGACCCTCTCGGGAGTTTAAAAATATGGTAATCTAGATCAACTTCGCCGCACAACCAGAGGTCGGAATGACTATACGACTAAATGACCGACGTCGTGTCATCTACTATTTTATGACTGAGCAACATCTTTCCGGTAAATCGGATTATCAAAATCTGTGGAAGGGGTTAGCGGACCTCAAAGGTCAGGTAATTCAATTTAAGGACAACAAATTGGCCACACCGAAAATCAATTGTGGACTCGATGGGTTGGTGATGGCTAAAGGTGTTGTTCCAGAAAACCAGGGTCCAGATTTTGATGTGTCGTTACAAGCCAAATATAATGGCTTCTGCTATGAAAAGTGTTGATTGCTACTTCTATTTATATAGAAAACGTAGAAATGGTTTTGACTGTCATTATCGCCACAGGGACTTCCAACGTCCGGGTCAGAAAGTGTTCCGGAACAGTGTAGTGCCGTTTGGTCTAGGAATAATACATCGGCATGTAAGTAGAGCGTTTACACACAACGGATGATTGATATGCCCTACTGTGCGAGATGTCTTGAGCGACAGGTACAAGACTTTGCATTTAAAAATTACACTGCGTATATTCCATGTTATTAGCAATTCCGGTGTGTTGTAGATTAATCTAGAACAAGTTGATAGAGTATAAATTAGCGTTAAGGGATTTTGCAGTTTAGTTTAGATTAAAGCTTTAATTACGATACGTTCTAGTGTAAAAGCTTTGGTACATATGATAAATCATCTCGAAATAAATTACTCTATTGTTGATATAAATTATTGTAGTGGTTAGTGATTAGGAGGTTAATTGTAGTGCTTCGATGGTATTTTAGAAGCAGCATCCTAGTATCATGGTTTAAAAAGCTAGTAATTTTACTATTAGCGACGATCTGGAATTAACTTGTGAAAGCTTTTAAAAATTTTATCGTAACTACGAGCTGTTGTAAAGGCTTGTATAATCTGTTTTTTGTGCAAATAGAGTTTTTGTTACAATAATATTTTTGAAAATGATACTTGCCTGAGCTGTTTAGGGAAACTCTGTTTGAAAATAGAACCCTGCTTACTTTTACTAAATATTAAGCACTTATATTTTGACTTATATAATTAATTTGAAGCACAACGTGTAGTTGAAAGTTGAAAGCAGTTCAATTTTTACTATAATATTGCAATTGTTTAATAAATAGTGTAACAATTTTATTTTAGCAGTAAAGGAACATACTCATTAAACGTACCATGAATATTGAAATACCTTTATTAACTAATATAAAGATTCAAGTAACAATCAAATTTTTATAGTATTGCTATATCTAGGATTAGTAGTCTATTTGTTTCGGAGTTCGGTGCAAATCCACAAGCCACTAGCGCGCGCGTGAGAGGTTCGAGAACCACACTTATGATCCTCCCACCTTGCAGGAGCGCGGCGAGCGCACTCGTCGATAGTTTAGGGCAGCGTGAAGATGCATTCGAAGAGAATGACGAGTGACCTCCGGGTCGCTTTGATTTGGTGAAGCACTTCCTGAGTAACGGTTAGTACTTAATCCATATATTGCATATTCGTTATCATATTAGCTAATTTAAAATTTATTTAGCGCAAACAACCATACGTTAGAAAAAGCAACCATACCTTAGAAAAAGCAACCATACGTTATAAAAGCAACAATACGTCAGAAATTGCAACGATAAATTAGAAAACCGCACGACCACTTTGAAATAAAATTAGACAACGGAGGAGTACGCTGTAAATAAAAGATGCCGTGAACCAATGTAAGAAATCCGCTTCGCTCTTGCATCTGTAATAAAGCATGGAAAACAAACATATTTAACAGCAGGCCCCGCTCTGCGAAGTTGTTTCCATTGCAACCAAGGACGACAGCCGGTATTTGGGTTCGTAATAGAATTAAGAATTTCCTCAGTACTTCCTTCTGAAAGTACATTATTTCGTTTTGTTTGTTAGATGTACAAAATTGTTATTCAGTTTACCTGTAATTAAGCTGGTTTTCCCCAGTATCAAAATTTGATTTCACTTAGTTTTGTAAAGATGTGACTACATATGGCTGCAACGTAAATTAACAGCTGCTATTACGTCACCTGTTTATTTGAACAATGCCGTCAACAATTGCATAATGGCTAACAGATGTTTAACATTACAGTACTGCCACTTTTGATAAAATTAAAGAATATCTTGGTGATTCTATTAACTTCAAACTAATTTTAATTTTGTTAAATTAATGAGAAAATTTCATATATTCATTTGTAAGTGACCTACACAGATCTGGTTGGGTTATAAAGAAACTTAATATTGTTAGTTACACTGAAGTGTTATATATTTGAGTAAGGATCAGTTGTTAAACCTTACAACAATTTTGCAAGAATATCACATATTTATTTTATTTAATTATCATGAAATTTTATTTACTGAAACAAAGAAAATTCTTTCTAGTAAATTAATTATCTACATTTAAAGTTTTTATTCTGATCTGGTTTGATCAGACCTGATAGACAAAACACAGAAAGAGTTAAATTTTATGATTCCATTATGTAAGAAATATTCTCTATGCATTTTAGATATACTTGAGGGACGCAAATAGTGTTCCCATTTTTTAGGTAACCTAACTATATTCTTTCTTACAGGAGCAGTGTCTTATTCTGTTAAGACAAGTTTGTATGTCAGCGAAGGCGATCTTTTTTTCTTTGGGTCTTCAAGTCCGCCCTTAGAAATTTGCTATGCCATTAATATAAATCAATCTGGACTTGGTGGCGCCTGTTTGTTTTAGTTTGAGTGTGACCCCCACAGATTTCGACTTACCCCCATTGCTCATAGCTCTGCCCAAGGAATAGACCCCTAGTTACGTCGGAAGATTTCGTTTTGCAGACACCTAACTTGAAGTATGGTGTTAATAAAGTAGTGTTTTAGTAGGCCTTTGAATAATACGTTTCACTGGCGCCGGCAACGTTTGGGGCGTCGAAATTTGTTTGTTCAACGCTAGGGCGTCGAAATTTGTTTATTCAACGAGTGATTCGTCGAAATTCGTTTGTTCATAATTTAATTTAGCTCGAAATTTGTTTGTTCATAATTTGATTTACCTCGAAATTTGTTTATTCAAAATTAATTTTACTTCGAGATTCGTTCGTTCAAAATTATTTTTACTCTGAAACTTGTTTGTTCAAAATAATTTTACTTTGAAATAGTCTGTTCAAAATTTATTTTTGCTTCGAAATTTGTTTATTCAAAATTTAATTTGCTTTAAAATTTGTTAGCTTAAAATTTATTTTGCTTTGAAGTCCATTTGTCCAAAATTATTCTGCTCGAAATTTGTTTACTTAAAGTTTATTTGACAGTTAGATTTGTTGGTTTGCTTTTGATAAAGGATTGGTCGTAACGTTAATCCCAATACAGTCAAGTAATTAACTTGGTCAAATTTACTTTTGACTTTAATTTTTTGACCCTTAAATTTTTTGATATTGTTTTGGCAAAATAATTTTACCAAAAACATTTTTTGTGATTTTACCTTTAGCAGTACGAATTTGTTTTGATAACTTTTATAAGATTCGGATCAGTTAGATTTATCGGTTTGATTCCATTAGGCTGTAGTAATCATGTCGGAAAAATTCCAAATTGTTTGTCTACTTAAAGAAGAATTGGAGTATGAACTAAGAATTAGAGGAGTGTTGAGTGAGAGGCCAGTGTTGGAGAAAAGGAAAATTTTAGGTAGATTGTTAGCTAAAGAAATAGATAAGCCTGGTTGTTTGATTGATCTTTCGTGTTATGAAGTAGATTTTGCAACGGAAAGTAAAGAAATTTCAGTTTCAGTCGAGTCAATTCGTAATGTTGTGTCTGAATTTGAAGGCGACTCATCAGACTCAATTTTAGAAGAGCTTGTTCAAGGTTAAACCACCTTTCAGGGCGAGTTAAGCGCATGAAAATTCCTTCAATAAATTCCGATGACGCAAGTAAGTTCAGAAATGAGACAGTAGCAACGATATTAACTCTTGAAGCTGACTTATACGATAAAATCAATAAAAGTACAGAGTCCACCCATTTGGATCGGTCCGTTGTAGTATCTCCTTCAGTTGCTAGTGCACCTATTCATTCGACTTCGTATATAACACCTTCAGTACCTATAGGTTCATGGCCTGTAAAATTCTCAGGTGACCCCAAACAACTACATTCATTTTTGATAGAGTTAGTGATTTAGCACAATCACGTAAGGTATCCGAAGCTGATTTATTTGGATCAGCATGTGAACTTTTTGTGGGTGACGCTTTGGTTTGGTTTAGAACAGTGAAAAATTCCTTGAGAGACTGGAACTCCTTGTTAGAACGTTTAAGAGAAGATTTCCTACCTGGTTCTTCAGATGATGACATTTGGGAAAAGATCAGAAATCGTCGTCAAGGTAAAGACGAAAAATTATTTTATTTGTCGCACATATGCAAACCCTCTTTAGTAGACTGACCAACGAGCCAGCTGAAGTTACTAAAGTTAAGATGATAAGAAGAAATTTGGTTCCTGAATATATTTCAGCACTTGCATTGTCGGACATTCAAGATTTGTCTACCTTAGTAAATTTGTGTAAGAGATTAGAAGAAGCTTCTTTGATGAAACTAAATTTGGTTTCAGCATCTTCTAGTAAACCTAACAAGAATAGCTACCCCTCTAAACATCCATTTGAGAACAAACATCTTGGGTTGAATGAAAAAGTTTGTGCTGTTAGGAGTAGAGTGTTTCAGAATAAATTAGTTAATCCTCACGTAACAGTAGCGGATAAGAGCTCTTTGGAGTCCTCAGTTTGTAATTCCTCTAGTCCCGATAAAAGGAATCATTTTGTTTGTTGGAATTGCTCCCGTAGTGGACATTGGTTTAGAGATTGTAGAGCAGCTAAAAAAATTATTTTTTGTTTTGGATGTGGTCGAATAGGCGTTAAGGCAACGTCATGTCCACAATGTTCAAAAACCAGTAAGGCGGCAGGTACATAGTGGTCGGTATCCTGTTACGCGTCATAAGGCTACGGTTATGATTTGTAAACAAGAAAAATATTTTGTAAAGACGAGTGGTCGAGATGGCTTACAGTTGTTACAAATTTTTGTCAGGACTCTCCGAAGCCTAAGAATAATACTCTGTTTATTGAGAAGCAGTGTGATAATCGACCTTATATTATGGTGAAATTAATGGATAGAGACATTACCGGTCTTCTAGATTCGGGATGCACTACCTCAGTAGTAGGATCCTTAGCACTTTCAATTGTTAGAGAATTAGACTTGAAAATTTTTAGTTCAGCAAAAACGGGTATCACTACAGCTGATGGTTCAATAAAATCTGTTGTAGGCTCAGTAGATTTGCCAATTTGTATAGGTAATGATTGCCGCATCCTTAATGCATTAGTGGTTCCATCCCTACCGCATACATTTATTTTCGGTAGTGACTTTGCAAAATTATTTGGTGTAGTTGCTGACTTTAGAAGTAATAATTGGTTTATCCAAAGTAATGCTGGGAACGACATAGGGTATATAGATTCGTTTTCCATCCCTTTGAACACTGAAGATTCTTTATGTGGGTTACATGACCTTTCAGATACTCAATGTGCGCAGGCACAAGAGTTAATAAATTCATTTAGTGAGATTAGCAGCGAAGAAAGATTAGGACGAACTCACCTAATCGAATTGGACATAGACACAGGCAATGCCAAACCCTTCCACAAGAAACCATATGTCATGTCACCATATATGGGTAAGATATTGAATGAGGAATTGGACGACATGCTTAGACTTAAAGTTATAGAACCGTGTACTAGTCCGTGGGTAGAAGGAGTTCGATTCACCGTTGTTACCGATCATTTTTCGTTACTTTGGTTGAGTAATCTTCAGAATCCAACTGGAAAACTCGCCAGATGGTCAGTTCGATTAAGGCAACACTCATTTGATTTGGTGCATAGAAAAGGAAAGTTCAATATAGTTCCAGATTGTCTTAGTCGTGGTGTTCCTTTAGAAAATCCAGAAGTTAATTTAGTAGAGATTAAACTTGATACAGTAGACTTGTGGTATGAATCTTTGAGAAAGAAAATTTTGTTGTCACCGAAAAGCTACCCACAATGGAAAGTAGAAGATGGGTTTATTTATAAGTTTATACCTTCCTATTACCGCATTCGGCGAATGTTGTAGAGTGGAAACACTTAGTGCCAAAGTCTCAGCGTTTAGATGTCATTAAATCATGTCATGACCCCCCTTCAGCAGGACATTTTGGTTCCTTAAAAACTTTGTCTCGTGTTCAAGAATTATATTATTGGCCAAAGATGATCTTTGACGTGCGTAAATTTTGTAGGAAATGTTTGATTTGCGGTGCTCAAAAACCACCCAATAAAGGTCCCCTTGGGATGATGGGAAAGGAGAAAGAGGTTGGACTACCATTCCAAACCATTGCATTAGATTTGATGGGTCCGTTTCCTCGTTCCAAACGCGGACATAAATGGCTCTTAGTTGTTGGTGATTGGTTCTCGAAGTATTCGATTTTGCAACCTTTGCGTAGTGCCACGGCACATTTGATCGAGAAATTTTTGGAGGAAAAAGTATTTCTTGTCTACGGAGTACCACAGTTTGTCATTTGTGATAATGGTCCACAATTAATTGGACGTATTTTTAAAGCTTTGTGTGCAAGGTACGAAATTCAAAAGATTTGGTATAATGCTGTTTATGCTCCTCAATGCAATTTTGTGGAAAGAATCAATAAGACAGTTGGTACAGCAATCCGTTCATACGTAGAAGAACATGATACGTGGGATATGGAGATATCAAAGATCCAATACGCAATCAACTCAGCAAAACATGAGTCCACCAACTATTCGCCAAATTTTTAGTTTTTGGTCGTCAAGTACCTTTAAGTGGAAAAGCTTATAATGATAATTTTATACCGGGTGAAGATGTTGATGTTGTCTCCAGTAGTAGACCTTCTTATGTTTTGGATCGTCAACCTTTGTTTGATATTTTTGGAAATGTCCGTGAAAATTTGCATGTAGCTTACCAACGTTCAAGTAAACGCTACAATCTTAGGAGAAGAGACATTTCATTCCGAGTCGGAGAAAGTGTTTGGAGAGCTAATAAGGTCCTCTCGAGTGCAGTGATAAATTTTCCGCTAAGTTAGCCCCTAAGTTCGTTATGAGTAAAGTTCGGAAAAACATTCCAATTTAGTATATGAGTTAGAGAACGAAGATGGGACAAAAGCAGGAAATGGCACGTAAAGGACTTGAAACCAGTTGATGCATCATATCCAAATGAAAATGATGATCCTGACGATTAATTCAGATCCGATCATCTCGTTGATATTAAGTAATGACGTAGTGGTTCGTTTTGTTTTGTTTTGTTCTGATTTAGTGTCGGTCCACTAATATTGAGTATTTTGTTTGAGAAGTGAAGTAAGTGGTTTGAGATTTTGTAAGTTTTGTAGGTTTGAGGTGTGCCTTAGTGTGCACGCTGGACATTTTGCTCGCGCGTTGCTCAGAGATGTGTTTGGAGGATGTCTTTGACAGATATCCTTACTATGTAGAAGTAGATGGGCTATTTGATTATTGGTCCTGATTTCTACATATCCAGGTAGAGAGAATATTAGATTATTCTTTCCCTTGTTCCTTTTGACCATTAGAAGTTCTTTGATTTGATAAGGTCAAAGTTGGTTTGGTGAGTCTCACCGTTTGGTCCATCACTAATGAGATCAGTTGTTTGTTAGAAATTAGTGATAGGATATTCAGTAGGGTGTAGGATAGTACAGCCCTGACTGGCCCAGTTTTGTACTTGCATTTGATAAGTAACCTCATGGTTATGTTACCTTTGTTTTGATCATCCCTTTGCGATGAAGTGATGATATTTTGTATTTGAGATTTGTAAGTAACCTTTTGGTTAGGTTACCTTTGTTTTGATCATCCCTTTGCGATGAAGTGATGATATTTTGTATTTGAGATTTGTAAGTAACCTTTTGGTTAGGTTACCTTTGTTTTGATCATCCCTTTGCGATGAAGTGATGATATTTTGTATTTGAGATTTGTAAGTAACCTTTTGGTTAGGTTACCTTTGTTTTGATTATCTCTTTACGATGAAGCGATGATATTTTGTATTTGCATTTGATGAGTAACCTTTTGATTAGGTCACCTTTGTTTTGATTATCACTTTGTGATGATGGTGTTTAAATATAGACCTATTAGTAGGGTCTTACTTTTGATTATCACCGTGTAGTGATGATGTTTTGAATAGTTATGCTGTCTTGATGAGGAAGCATTCCTTTTTTTTGTAGATAGAGCTAAATGAGCTCCTGGAAGTGAAGTTTTTTGAAATTAGAAATAAGTTGTAAGTGTTTGGTTATAGGTAAGAAATATTAGCCTTGTTAGAAGTAAGAATCTCAAGTCAGGAAATATTGTAAATTTGAATTTTTTGTCCCGTGGAGTGTTTGACTTTCTAATTTGACCCCTCCCAATTTTGATTATTACCGATTGTGACTCCCCGATTTTGTCTCCCGATGGACGTCAGGTACGCGTAGTTACCAACACACTCATTTGTAAATATTTGTCCCCCCCATTTGAATAAATTTATAAAATTGCATAGTTGGTTAGGAAGGTAGGAAAGGCTAGTATTGTTATAAAAAATTTTTTTTGTATTTGTTATATTTAGAGTTTTTCTTAAAAAAAATTTTTTCTTTTAGGAAAGGGTAGTGTAACAATTTTATTTTAGCAGTAAAGGAACATACTCATTAAACGTACCATGAATATTGAAATACCTTTATTAACTAATATAAAGATTCAAGTAACAATCAAATTTTTATAGTATTGCTATATCTAGGATTAGTAGTCTATTTGTTTCGGAGTTCGGTGCAAATCCACAAGCCACTAGCGCGCGCGTGAGAGGTTCGAGAACCACACTTATGATTCTCCCACCTTGCAGGAGCGCGGCGAGCGCACTCGTCGATAGTTTAGGGCAGCGTGAAGATGCATTCGAAGAGAATGACGAGTGACCTCCGGGTCGCTTTGATTTGGTGAAGCACTTCCTGAGTAACGGTTAGTACTTAATCCATATATTGCATATTCGTTATCATATTAGCTAATTTAAAATTTATTTAGCGCAAACAACCATACGTTAGAAAAGCAACCATACCTTAGAAAAAGCAACCATACGTTAGAAAAGCAACAATACGTCAGAAATTGCAACGATAAATTAGAAAACCGCACGACCACTTTGAAATAAAATTAGACAACGGAGGAGTACGCTGTGAATAAAAGATGCCGTGAACCAATGTAAGAAATCCGCTTCGCTCTTGCATCTGTAATAAAGCATGGAAAACAAACATATTTAACAGCAGGCCCGCTCTGCGAAGTTGTTTCCATTGCAACCAAGGACGACAGCCGGTATTTGGGTTCGTAATAGAATTAAGAATTTCCTCAGTACTTCCTTCTGAAAGTACATTATTTCGTTTTGTTTGTTAGATGTACAAAATTGTTATTCAGTTTACCTGTAATTAAGCTGGTTTTCCCCAGTATCAAAATTTGATTTCACTTAGTTTTGTAAAGATGTGACTACATATGGCTGCAACGTAAATTAACAGCTGCTATTACGTCACCTGTTTATTTGAACAATGCCGTCAACAATTGCATAATGGCTAACAGATGTTTAACATTACAGTACTGCCACTTTTGATAAAATTAAAGAATATCTTGGTGATTCTATTAACTTCAAACTAATTTTAATTTTGTTAAATTAATGAGAAAATTTCATATATTCATTTGTAAGTGACCTACACAGATCTGGTTGGGTTATAAAGAAACTTAATATTGTTAGTTACACTGAAGTGTTATATATTTGAGTAAGGATCAGTTGTTAAACCTTACAACAATTTTGCAAGAATATCACATATTTATTTTATTTAATTATCATGAAATTTTATTTACTGAAACAAAGAAAATTCTTTCTAGTAAATTAATTATCTACATTTAAAGTTTTTATTCTGATCTGGTTTGATCAGACCTGATAGACAAAACACAGAAAGAGTTAAATTTTATGATTCCATTATGTAAGAAATATTCTCTATGCATTTTAGATATACTTGAGGGACGCAAATAGTGTTCCCATTTTTTAGGTAACCTAACTATATTCTTTCTTACAGGAGCAGTGTCTTATTCTGTTAAGACAAGTTTGTATGTCAGCGAAGGCGATCTTTTTTTCTTTGGGTCTCCAAGTCCGCCCTTAGAAATTTGCTATGCCATTAATATAAATCAATCTGGACTTGGTGGCGCCTGTTTGTTTTAGTTTGAGTGTGACCCCCACAGATTTCGACTTACCCCCATTGCTCATAGCTCTACCCAAGGAATAGACCCCTAGTTACGTCGGAAGATTTCGTTTTGCAGACACCTAACTTGAAGTATGGTGTTAATAAAGTAGTGTTTTAGTAGGCCTTTGAATAATACGTTTTAATAGTAACGTTCATTAAATTGCCAATAGTTAGAACTACCTCACACCGCTTTGCTAATTCGTTCAGTTTCTTAGAACAGTATGTATAATTTAAGCACAATTATATTTTGAACATTCGGTAAATATCATGAATAATGATGACATTCACATTTGCCAGTCCTGTCATCTTACTCATAGCCCACCTGATTACATTTTCTTTGAATATCCCCAAATTCACTACATAACTATATTATACAACTTTCCTCTTTAAGAAAACTATTAAACTATAAATTAAGTTTTACAAGTTTTGTTACAATGCGGCCAGATTTTCTTCTATAGTTCTCGACGGTGTTGGGTTCGTTACTAGACTTAACATCTCGAGGTCTGCTTGCCCTATTAATTGGACTAGCCAGAATACTTCTATAATCTACAGAAACATGACATTTAGGGCTGTCATCTTCGGCTTGATGCACATTCATCGTGGGGACTACGTGACGTGTGGGTTTATCAGGATTGGCTAATTCTTTGATGTCCATACAAATCCTCCTAAGCACTTGCCCAGACTCATTTTGCACATGGTATGATCTAGTCGTACTGTATTTACTGACTACCTTGGCAGGCCCCCATCTTTCGGCAATGTGATTAAAAATGTTGACTTTTGATTTGGGCTCAATTCCCTGAGGTCCTTGGTATGCTTGTCAAAGTAGTTCTTGTTAACTTCTTGCCTGCGAATTCAGTTTTTTGAAACATCTTCGCACAAGGTTGGTCTTAGCAAGTCGACAGAAATGGGCAAGTTCGTTTTACAATTGCGACACATCAATACTTGAGATGATGAGTATTCCAAGTATTTCAAAGGTGAATTCCGATATTGAATTAAGGCTTGATACAAATCTTTCCCTTCCTTTACGGACTTTTTAAGTAAGTGTTTTACTATATCCACTGCCTTTTCTGCTAAACCATTTGACCTCGGATACTAAGGGCTTTTAGTCACAAAGTTAAAATTCTACTCCTTCGCAAACTGTTTAAGTGCAAAACTGTTAAACGGTTCGTTGTCAGAAACCATTATATCAGGACATCCGAATTTTGAAAAGATCGATTTTAATTTCAACATAACTTCAGATGCCGATTTATTTTGGAGTACTGCCATTTTCAACCAATTGGAGTATGCATCCATTATTACAAAGATACGCAGTGTATGTCTGCAATAATTCTTTCCCAATGCCATGACAGAATGGGATATGTTAGCAGAGACTCTCGTGCGTTCTTTTTGGCAAAACGAGCACAAACTTGACATTGCCTCACAAAGTCTTCTATAACTTTGCTTAGGTTAGACCAATAAAAAATGTACTTTCCACGAGCTTTCGTTTCTTTTATTCCAAAGTGACCTTCGTGTAACTTTTCAAACATCTGACATGTCAATCCTAGAGGCGCAATTAATTCATTACCAAAAAATAAAAGTTGATCACAGTAGACTAAATCATCCCTCAGCCTATAATAATGATGAGCAGCTTCTGACAATTAACCTTTACCTGCCCTTTGTGAATTTAAACACAAAATAATGGTTTTAGCTCAACATTATCTCCAGTGGCAACTATTATTACCTGCTTTATTTTCTCTGACATAGGCAGATAGTTCACTAATGAATGAATAGTGTATTCTAATTCTAAGTCTGCTGTTGGAGGGGTAGGCTCTAACAAATATGCTCAACATAAACTTTCCGGGCCTATAAAATACTTTTATGTCATAGTTTAGCAGTCTTAACATCATTCGTTGCAATCTTGGAGACGCTGACTATAATTGTTTTTTAAACATTGCTTCCAGCAGAGTATGATCGTATGATACTTTGACATCTTTAACCGCATATATAAAATAATGAAATTTTTGACAGCCAAAGAGCATAACCAGCAACTCTTTCTCGATTTAGGCGTAATTTACTTCACTTTTGTTCAAACTTCGAGATGCAAAAGCTTTAGGGTGCCCATTTTGAAGAATGCATGTCTCTAAACCATCCTTAGATGCATCTGTTTCAATTTCTATCGGCATTGACAGATTAAAAAATGCTAGAATGGGAGCACTCGACAATAATTTCTTCAATTGTGATAATGTGGAATCACAGTTCTGCGACCAAATCCATTCAATGTCTTGTTTCGTAAGGTTTCTTAAACTTGCTGTGATTTTAGACATGCTGGGTACAAATTTGCTTAAAAACTTCACCATTCCCAATATCCTGAGCAATTCACTTTTGTTCCTAGGCGTTGGCATGTCTATAATTGCCTTTACATACGATTCATTCGGTTTCAATCCATCTTTCGAAAATATGTGACCCAGAAATTTCACTCCACTGGACTTGAATTGTGTTTTAGACTTGTTAAATTTAACATTAAATGTTAAAGCTCTCTCCAACACCTGTCTTAGAGTTTCGTCATGCTCTTCTTCTATACCCCTCGTTACAATTAAGTCATCAAAATAAATGCAGGCTCCATGAACGTCACCAAATAGTTCATAGATCATTTTCATAAAGATTTCGGGTGCTGTGCAAATGCTAAATGGCATCCGACAGAACTTGTAATTACCAAATGGTGTTCCAAAAGCGCAATAATCTGATGACTGTTTGTCCAATTTAACTTGAAAATATCCGTCTTTCATGTCTAACACTGCAAATACTGTCTATTGCTCAATTTACTGGCTATTTCTTCTGCCGTTGGGATTAAAAAATGCGCATGGGGAATTGAGTCGTTTAATTTTTTTGGATACAAACAAAGCCACAAATGGTTACTTTTCTTTTCTACTATCACTAATAGATTTAGCCATTCTAATGGTGTATCCACTTTTTCTATTATCCCATGTTCTAACAAACTATCGAGCTTGCATTTAACCATATCGCGTAATGCATGTTGAATTCGACTCACTGGTTGAATACTTGCTATCGCTTCTGGTTTGAGAGTATTATTATATTCTCTAGGGAACTACCCTAATCCCGTGAATACAGTAGGATACCTAGATATAATATCGTGCACAGATTTAAATTCTTCCTTAGTTAGACTATCAATTCTTGGAACCAAATTGAGAGCTAAACACCCAGAAAGTCCTAAGAGCGGCATTTGATCTGTACTCTCTACAACTACAAACGGTACCAACGCCTGCGACTTTTGAGTACTGCATTCTAAGTTAACCTTTCCTAAGACTTTGATCTTAAAGTCTGAACTACCATAGGATATTAAAGTTACGTCGCATCTAAGAAGCGGTTTGTCACAGTTTAAGTTTATTCAACATAGAGCTTGTTGAAACATTCACTTTCGCTCCAGTGTCAAGCTTAAATTCTATAATTTGGTTTTCAATGTTTACCTTTTTTGTCCACATTACCTCGTTCCTATTCACTCTAGCATCAGATTTTTCAATAGAATTTATATAAAATTCGCCGTCTTCTTCTTCAGAACCTTCATTGTTTTCTGTCGTTAGTTCATTCACTGTTTTCCTAGCCCCTATATTCCTCCTACACACTGCCGCAAAATAATTCTTTTCTTCGCATCTGTCACAGGTTTTCCCGTATGCCGAACATTTTCCAAACACATGTGTATGCCCACAATATGCACATTGCTTGCCATCGTGGGTGTGTGAATCCTTTCCACGATGTTTATTAGTATGCTTGTTGAAACGTTTTCCTTTATGTACTGCGCTCACTGATGCTTCACTTTGTAATATTTTTGCTTGATTTTTGCTGACTTCCACAGGTCTACAGAAGCTTAGTGCTTTATCGACGCTCAAGTCAGGTTCTCTCAACAATTTTTCTTGGGTTCCTTTATCCAATATTCCCGTCACTATCCTGTCTCTAGGCATTTCCTCAGGTTGTGGGTACTCTGTTGATTTTACACCCTTCTTTAACTTTTCAAACATTTGGCCTTCTTTTTGAACTAAGCTGTTAAAATTAAACCGCTCAAATATTATATTCATCCTAGGCGAACAATAATCATTAAACTTTTTGCAGATGCTCTTTAATGATTTTGAAACTGCTGCTGTTAGACCTTCTTCAACAATTAGACTTAAAAAAACAGCTTTTTTGTCTCATCCTTACTTACCAAATACGTTGCAGGCATAAATAAATCAAATCTTTGTTCAAACTTTGTGCATTCTCAGATATATTACCTTCTAAAAGTAGAGGCTCTGGTGGCTTAAATAACGACTCGATAGCTACTTTTGCTTTTTATCAGCTACTATGTTCAATCCAGTCAGTTAACCTGCATGTATAATTTAAGCACAATGAATTAAATTATATATTGAACATTCAGTAAAGATCATGAATAATGATGACATTCACATTTGCCAGTACTGTCATCCTACTCATAATCCAGCTAATTACTTTCTCTTGGAGTATCCCCAAATACACTACATAACTATATTATACACAGTAATAACGGATTCCTTACAAGAGGTGTCAATTTCATGTGCACTCTTCCAAACCTATAGCTTATTGCGCTATTGACACTAGGTTTAATAACTTGTGTTTTACTTTTAAAAAATTATACGGTCATTACAATTATTCTATAATTATAACTTTTAGTGAGTGTAAGTTGAACAGCAAAACACAAGAATGTGCTAATAATGCCTTCAAGTGGTGCATAATTATCATTCATCATAAGAGTATGCTCTACCGTTACGCTACCATTGGCGATTACAACCGTACAAGACCAAGAACTTATTACTTTCATTAACCTATAAATGTGTAACAGATCCTATTCCTAAATCCGTCTATTATCATTTCAATGTTGAGTCTAAGTCTAACTAAAGCAATCTGATTTTATCTCAGCAGGGAAATAATGTAAATTTAAAGTCGTGAGCCTTTAGATTGGTAAAAAAAATCTTGTATTTGGTCTGAAGTACATTTTAGTTCTTAAAGTGATACAGGTCTGTTGAAGTTACATAACATTTTTAACATACAAGGAATCTTGAACAGTTGCGATTAGAATAAAATGATAGCTTTGGTGGTCATCTTACGTTAATGTGAGCAATAAAACGTCATTAATCGGTATGTGTTTTATTATTTTTGCCTTAAGTGGTTGGTCACTGGAAATATTTCTATTTATATCGATAATAGTCTTCTGCAGTAGAAATGGTTTTTTAATCAATAATTCCTGTAGTTGTAATCTTCTCAAATTATACCCTCGCTACCACAAACCAAACGAGTTGTATATTATTAACAAGTCTATCTGGAAATTCCGACTTCTTTGTATAACACACTTGATATGTTGAGAACCTCTATTTACTGACTGTTTAACTACACTATCAAGTAGCAACCCGTTCCTAATGAGTGTCTTCAAACCCAAATGCCGCTTAGGTCTTTTTTAGGTACTTTTGGCAAATCAAGTAGAATGCAGTTTGCTGCTGTAATTGAATATTGCAAACGAAACTTCGTTATGGCCTGCAAACAGAATTATATCCGAGTGGACGGCATAAATTTTTCTATCGAGAATCAAACACCGCTAGTCTGGATCGCATGCTTCTGACTGTCATTCATGATCCTTTTTCTAAAGCTTTATTATTGACATTTAACAAAGGTATATACATCCATGAATACTACTCATGTGTCACTCTTACACATATTGCTCTAGTTGGCTCCTATTCATAAATAGGATAGTAACAAATTAATGTCTAATTTATAACCCATCTGTGATTGTTTAAGTAATGATGATAATTCAGTGCAAGACAAAACCACAAAGAACTTAAAGAATCGCCTTGAAAATCCCCTTTTCTTTATATTAATCGGAGCCGATGTTGAATGGTTAATTTTTAGTCTTACGCTAGTTAAGGTTCGGACCTTGGAAGCTGCGTTTTTAAAAAAACACTTCCAAAACTTAACAAATTTATTTAATTAATACAGAAACTAATATGGAATTTTGACAAACTGATTTTAACTTTATATCAAAATTAATTAATTAATTGAACCAATATTCTGAGTCGCCTAAACAAACTGCAGTGCTAAAGCTGAACACTTTGACTGACTGACTGCCGGGTCTTGGAGCTCCCGGGCTTTTTATAATGTCCCTACCCCCTCACATGGCTGTGGAACTTGCAGATCTCATGTCTGCTTTATTCTTAATTCTATATGTTGTTACATTGTTACAATCTTAATTTCTAGGTAACTGCGATATCTTAACCGTCTGTAACCTGCCACCAGCAGTATCACTATTGTCTGGAATACATTGTATTGCATCCGTTGTCGTGAACCGTTAATAACCTCTCTGGTTTATCCTTGTACTATATTGTTGCAATTGACTTATGATTTCTTTAACAATTTCTAATAGGTTCTTATTAGATTCTATTATTTAATATATAGATAAATTGGGGGATACATAACTTCTCCCAACGTAAATGAAAAATTAAGGTTTTACTTAATTTTTAAATTCATAAAATTCATTATTTAATTTCATTATTTAAAATTCATTGTTTTTTATTTCTGTTTGTTTTCTTAAATCTAAAACTGCTTCCTTTATTCTTATATCTAAGATACATTTTGTAAAATACATATATAATTAGAAAAATTATTAGAATGATTGACACAATTGTCCAAACGCTTATATTGTCATAGTGTAACTTGGGCATTTTGAGTTCACTTAAATGTTCTTTGTAGTTTTTCATTAATTTCATGGCGTAGTTGAGGTCGTCTAAGTCTAGATTCTCTAGCTGCATGGGTTTCTTGACGATTTCTTCGTCTTCTTGTTGTTCTATCTTGAACTGTAGTTCCGGTAGGTTTGCGAGTTTCTTTGTTTTTATGGGGTCTTGATAATCTCTGATTATTTTGTCTTTCAATTTTAAATAACAGTCTTCTTTAAGGGTAATTAATTTGCTTCCGGTTAGTGTTATGTTATTTTCATGTTGATTGCAGTGGATGGTTGCTATTACTTCTGTTGGAAAAATGGCGATCCATTCGTTTTCTGTAACCTTTAAAACTTTCATAGTGGTTATTTGTACGGGTTTTGCTTCACAGTTTTCGTAATGAAACGAAAATTTTAATATTTGTACTTCGCAAGGGCTGTCTTTTTGAATGGTTGTTGTCGTCAACGATTGGCATAAATATTGGTTTGGTGTACTTCAGTACATTTTTCGTTTGTATAACCATATCTTAGTTCATTTAAGGGTAGGAATTTGGTTTTGGGTATGATAACTTGGTATGTGCTAGTAATTTTTTTAGAAAAGCAAATAAATGATAATAATTATAATTGTTACTCTCTACTATTGGGATTTCTATTCAAAATATTATTTTGTTATTCTTAATATAGCCTTTAACTACAGCTATTTTTTCAAATATTAGAATGTTTGATTCTGTTACATCAAAAGGTAGTTTACTGTTAATTATAAATGATCTAATTCTTAATAATTCTTTTAATAAATCGGTTGGTTCAATGATACTAGAGTGTAAGGTATACAAATTTTGTAAATGTTACTGCGTTTTCTAAAGTTGTTAAAATTTGTTGAATTAAAGTAAGGGTTGATATTATTTGAGTAAATATTCTATTAAATCTAATTAAATCTCGCATGCCTAACATAGTAGTTTGCATGTTGGTTTCAAGGGTCTGTATTCGGTTGGTTTTACTGTCCTTGTTTTTTACTAACTTTCTCAATGTTTTGTTGAGTTTTATAATTATTGATTGGGTTAATGATATTTGGTTGCTAATTATAGTTTTTATGTCGTTTTGGTTATCAATTAATTGTTGTATTGCCTTGTCATAACGTTCTACGTCTTGATTGTCTAAATTGCCTGTGATAGCTTTTATTATGTTACCTAATCCGTTAATTAGTCCTCTTTTTCGTCTCGTAGTTTGTTCAGTGGGTATTAATCTATTGAATTTATCTTCTATGTTTTTTAAATTACTTTCTATTATGCTGTTGTAATTCATCATTTCTATTGCGTATTCCTTTCCGAATTTTGCAGTGTCCATTGATTGTTTGAATCAGTAATAATTTTCTTTGATTGTTTGAAATTCTTGTTTTAATTCTGTTAGGTCGAATTTTTGTGCGAATGTCTAATAGTCGATTGTGTTTTGCATGTTGCTTAATTTTATTGGTAGTATACCGGGGTTGTTTTTTATATCTTCTATTTTTATTTCGTTGTCCGTTCTACCTGGGCGGAGGTTGACGGTAAGGATGATGATTGTCCATCTGAAATTACAGGGTGTCTTAAGTTTTTCAAGTGAATGTACTTCGTTATTTTTGTCGGATATTCTCTTAATTTTAAATGGGCCTAAATTTCTGGGTGCCGTTTTGTGTCGTTTACTTTGGAAATTTTTCTCATATACGTTTTGTCCTATTGAAAATTTATTTTCGTCGGTATTCTTATTACGGGTTGTGGTAATACGTTCTTTGTCATTATCTAATTTATCTTTTACTTTGTCATAAGTTATTTTTAGTTTCTCTTTATGATCTTTGGCATATTGCTGATATACTTCCCTATTATAATGTATGTCGTAAAGATTGCGTAAATCTGAATGTCCTAAAAATAATTCTAGGGTGTAAGATTTGTTGATGAGTGAATTGTATTATTGTAGGCGATTAGTGCATATGGCATTAAATTGGTTATGAGATCCTTCTTATAGGTTATTCTTAATAATCGAATTTGTTCTAACAGGATTGAATGCAGTCGATCAATCAGTCCATTTGATTCAGGGTGGTTTTCAGTTATAAAATGATTCTTTATTTTGTGGAGTTCTAGAGTGCTTTAGATAGTCTCATTTTTAAATTCGCTGCTGTTATCTAACGTTATTGGTAATTATTTCGTTATATTTAGATATTGCGATGCGTTTTTGAATGAATCTTTTTAGTAGTTGCTTTGCTATTCTTAGCTTTTCGTAATAAAATAGCTTTTTAATAACGTTGTGTTGGATGAATGATGTTTTATTCACTGCTGGGTTTCCGGTCTTACCTTATGTGAGGATTGCTCTATAAGTTTGCACGCTTGTTTTTAATTACTAATGGTTCAATCGTTTAGGTTAATAATAGATTGCGAAGTGCGTTTCTGTAATTTATAGCGGTATGATAAAAGGTCCAGTTTTAAATAGTCTTTTCTGTAATTGAGTTGTTTAATTGTAGATTTTTAATAAAGTTTAACCCTGGACTAAATCGTTTCTGATACTGCTTGTTTGTAAGAATTACTTTTAAGTTTTTGGTATTAAATGATGGAGTTAATTACTTCTATTTTTTTTTGTTTGCTGAATTAAACCGTTGCGTTTCCGTATTAATAATTATTTGTACTTCAGTTACGTTTGGTATTAATTTAATAATTGTGCGCCAATTATTTTAGTAATAATTGTATGTACTATTTTGTTCTAAAATTTTCTCGTTTCAAAACAAATTCTTTTTTGCTATAAAATCTGTTTAAAAATCAAATCTCTTTTGCTTTAAAAATAATCTTTCGTGCTTGAAAACAATTTCCTTAATATATAAGTGAATTATTTTCGTTAAATGGCATACAATAAAAATTATGTACATAAAATAATAAAAAATTCTCTCATACTAGCAAATATCAATTATAGTTTGTAAAGATCAATTTGGTTTAAGAAAATGAACTTACATTAGTTTCTTCGAAGGTTCTATAGATATCATCGATGCTTGTACGTTGTCGACGTTGGTTTGGTTTGTTGGATTCGATCGATTTGTGTTTGGGTTCTGCGGAAATTGCGAATTAAAATTCTTGGTCACCAGTCTTCCGATTTTTGGATTCCTAGTGCCCTTTTGACATCCGTACGCTGCGCCAGTTAAGGTTCGGGCCATGGGAACTGCGTTTTTAAAAAACACTTCCAAAGCTTAACAAATTTATTTAATTGATACAGAAACTAATGGAATTTTGACAAACTGATTTTAACTTTAAATCAAAATAAATTAATTAATTGAACTAATATTGTAAGTCGCCTAAGCAAACTGCAATGCTAAAGCTGAATACTTTGGCTGACTGCCGGGTCTTGGAGCTCTCACATGGCTGTAGGTACTTGCAGATCTCGTGTCTGCTTTATTCTTAATTCTATACTTTGTTAAATTGTTACAATCTTATTTGCTAGGTAATTGCGATATCTTAACCGTCTGCGACCTGCCACCTGCAGTATCACTATCGTCTGGAATACATTGTATTGCATCCGTTCTCTTGAACTGTTAATAACCAGTCTGGTTTATCCTTGTACTACATTGTTGCAATTGACTTATGATTTCTTTAACAATTTCTAATAAGTTCTTATTAGATTCTATTATTTATATATAGATAAATTGGGGGATACATAACTCGCTCCACCTTTTTGAAAGATTTGTTAGCGAATCTACTATTAACTTATTTATTTTGTGCAGTGTTAGGATGTATATCAACCAATTATGGCGGTATTGACTCGTATGCTTTTGAGTAGTCGATGTAGCACATATGCAATTCTCTGTTTTTAATTTGAGCCTGTTTCATAATAATGTTATCAACAATTAGCTGATGTTTGCATCCTAAATTTTTTTTGCAACACTTTTGCTCTTCAGTGATAATGCTATTTTTGTCGCAGTGTTTATAGATGACATTAGAAATTAGGGAAGTGAACAGTTTATAAATAGTAAATAAACAAATAATTGGTCTGTAGCTGTCTGGGTTTGTGGTTTCTCCTTTTTTAAATATAAAATATGTATTTCCTATAATAAGGAACAAGACACTGAACAGGTGAAGAATGCATATTGTGAAATTGAGTATCGCGAGTACTTAATTAACTTTAATTAGAAATTGGATATCCAAATAATTTACTAAGGGTTCCTCGTCTGTAATAAACAAAATTTTATTTTTCAATTAAAAATAAGTATTAAAATACTGAAACATAATTTATAAAAATAATCGAATGGGGTTAACCAATTTAATCGCAAAAAAATCGTTTACAAGTGCATTGCGGTTACATACTGTTGAGATTTCACTACAATTGATAGGAACCTTCTGCCTTGACTGAAATGAACAAATGCTATTGTGGCTGTTGCACAGTGGAGTGGCTCCTTAATTGCAGCTTAAACGTCTTTGTGTTACAGTAAAGTAACTAAAACGCTGGAAGATTAGTATATTGAACTCAATTACAACTATTAGATATTAAATTAATAGGGAACAAGGCTAAAGCAGCCATGTTCTGCTATTTTATTTAAAGTGTCAAATCTTAGTGTGAGACATTGCCACCAGAGCGTGTAATAACAACGGGCAGGAAACAACGAATATTTGAAATAAGACAATAAAGTTGCAACATAACTGCCCCCATTGAGGTATAGCCTCAAATTATAATAATATTTAATACTGATCGGTATAATGTTACGGGTTCTTTTTATCCCTTAATGTGACCAGTGACCTTTAAGGAAAGATTTCCTTAAAATGGTGGAACGCAAATATCTTCCGACTATGCTAGGGGCAGATCTTATGAGGATTGGTCGTGGTTCTTTTTACAAAGCATTATTTTCTTACTAGGGCTAGATTCTTAACAAAACAGGGGTTTAAATAGGGCGCCACCAAGTCTTTAACTTTAAACACAGGGTTTCCCTAACGGGGACTTGGGCGTCCTTAGGAAGGAATACCGTATTAACTGCTAACGCAGAAACTGTAAAGAAAATTTAATTAAATTTACAAAAATGAGGACACAAGAAGTATTCTCTTGTTACCTCATAAAAAACAACAAAGATTAATCAGACAACAATAATATGAGCACAGATTTTATGCTTCAAATTCTGAAAAGGCTATCAAAGCTTCTTGTTAAATTGGGTTTACCACTTTACGCTTATTTGATCTTATACCTTGTTACTCTATTTCTGAACGTATTTGTTCAGAATAAAACAATTAATTAAGAAAATTAAACGTTGCTTCTTTAATTAAAATTGTTCCTTCATAAAAATTGTAAATATAAAATTCATGTTTAAGAAAAGATAATACAAGTTTCATCTACTCATAAGGTAGGATTATATATTCAAAAAGAAATATTAAAAAACTTTAAATGTTGCTTACGTTACAAAAGTTTAACTTGAATTTATACCAGAAATATCATATCTGTTTTTTCTGTTTACATATTTATAAAACTTTAACTACAATGTCCATTAATTCATCATTTAGAAATTATAAGTGAAATCATGCATATATAAAACATCAATAAGAACTCTTTAAGTTTGCCTAATTTCATAAAAATTAGTAACTGTGATTACACTGTACTAGTATTAACAATAAAAATTTACTAAGGTCCTTCTTAATTTGTTAAACGGATAAATGATAATAGGTGGTTACAAAGATATTTTTCGAAACAGCCTCGTATCAAAGATCACCAAATGTAGACGTGATGTAAAAATAATTTTAATCTCTTACCTTGGCTCAGCAGGTGTTGTTTACATGTTGGCGTTACAGCTTGTTAGGGCAGGTGTTAATACATACATTTTCCAGAAAAACAAGTGACGTAAAATCTACATGTTCTACAGAACACGAACAGCTGTTTGATCCTTGGACCGGACCATACGAACTTTCATGCGTTTTTCTCATACGCACAAACTGGACCAACCAAACTCCAATACCAAACTTAGATATACTACTGTGTGTAGATCTTGACCAAAAACTTCAAAAGTACCATTTCCATTCATCATCGGACTTAATTTCCAAACCATAAAATTTCTACGTACTTTGTAGAACGTTTCCTTATATTCAAACTTATTGTTTTCTCGCATAACATTACATAAAATCCAACTATTCTAGTACAGTTGAAGGACGTTTATCTTGGATTGACATTTTATCGCAAAGTTGACGTGAATGAACTATAAGTTGATACTCGCAGGTGCGAAAGTAAAATTTATATCCTTTTTAAATACAGCATACAGACTGCTTTATTTTTATAAAACCAGATAATGCGTGTTCGTCCAACAAATGAATATACGACGGAGCCTTACAATTTATATACAAAACGACTTCTTAAAAGTTGAGAATTATAAAATAGAAATCTAATTGAAGATTCTCCAACGAAGCGTTGAAAAACATGTTTTATCGTAACTTTTACGAAATTATTAAAGGAATATTTTAAGTGCTATTTAAACAAATGTCCAAAGAATTATTAAATGAATTTATCAAAAAAATTATCCAAACGAAGTTATTTATTAAATGTCATTTAAAGACGTCGATAAAAGGACGTTATAAAAAAAAGAAGAAGAGGAAGAGGAAGAGCGCATCGTTAAAACCACAAAGCCTAGTGTTCAGCGCACTAGGGCTATACTACCGCACAGAGCCAGACGCAAGTTACATGCTAGAGCCCTTATTATATCCATGATGGTTCTCGAGGAGAGCTCTATCTAAAATGAGTGCAGATGCAATATGCACAAAACTGGAAAGCTGCTTGGCCTTGATAATAATTATTCTAACACTCGGCACCTGATGTTAGCAACCAAACTAGCATTTCTGTATGGCGGTTAACACGCATAATACCAATACTGGTATTTATTTATTTAAAAATGGTTTGCATGATATTAATGACTCTACAAGAGTTTGTAAAACTAAAAATTCGTTGATGTTCTGCAGTGGTCAATAAAACTGTTACAAAATTAACAAAGTAATTAAATATGAAAATAATGCAAAGTACTTTTATCACTGAAATGAAAGAAACAATAATGCCTACTAAAGCGTAATAACAACTAAACTTAAATCTCATGCTACTAACTTGCAAGTAAGATGCAAGTTTTGGTCACGGGGTGTTTTTGCACACTACCTACAGATTTCACTGACACAACTCGGACTATACCGTCTTGGCCAGGATGATTTTCTACGATGCGTGCTAATTTCCACTTGGCGTGTGGTAGGTTTTCTTCTTTTAGTAAGACCATAGTATTAGGAACTATGTTGCAGTCGGAACTTTTGAACCATTTGCGACTTTGCTGGAGCTCACTGATGTATTCTTTGGACCACCGTTTCAAAAAAATTTGTACAACTTGCTGCACCTTTGAAAGTACGAAATACGAGTTTCATTGACCGTAGCTAAGTCACAGTTTGATAAGGCCTTAAGACTACGACCGATCAAAAAGTGAGCTGGGGTTAGCGCATCGAGATCGCTTGGGTGTGATAATAGAGGTGTTAATGGTCGCGAATTAACCATAGCTTCAATTTGAGTTAATATGGTATAAAATTCTTCATAAGTAAATAGAGAATTATTTGTTACTTTTTTCAGGTGATATTTTATCGTACGAACTCCAGATTCTCAGAGACCACCAAAATAAGGGGATTGAGGAGAAATGTAGCGTCAAGATATACCTTCATTACTTAAGGCGTTGTCAATTTTATTGCTTTCTGTGCCTGAATACATTGTTTTAAGTAGCTCCTTTATCTCAGCACTAGTTCCCACAAAGTTAGTTCCGTTATCAAAATAAATTATGGCAGGTTTGCCGCGTCTACCAGAAAACCGTCTTAGAGCAGCGATAAAACCCCTGATGTTAGATCAGATACCAACTCAACGTGAATTGCCTTTGTCACAAAGCAAACAAAAATGCCTATGTAGTGCTTTAAGGATTTGAACCCACGCCCCCTTTTGTTTTTAATTAGTAAGCGACCACAATAATCGACTCCACAGGTATGGAAAGGAAAATCAACGATTAGACGTTCCTTTAGCAAGGGGCCCATTAAGGGCGCATGTGATTTGGGAAATGCGCGAAAACAAACGTTACATTCCCTTACAATCTTCCTGACGCAATTTTGTCCTGAAATTGATCAAAAAGTTTCACGCACATGATACAATAAAGCCTGAGGACCAGAGTGCAGCGTTTTCTCAAACTCTTGCTTTATTATCAGATATGTCAATTTATGTTTCGGAAGCAATAAAAGTGGATGCTTTTTATTTTCCGAAAAGTGTGAATATTGAATTCTACCACCAACCCGGAGTAAATTATCATCATCTAAGAATGGATTGAATGATAACAAGCGGCTTTTCATTTTTAGATCTTTGTTATTCTTTAAATCAGTTATTTCCGTTTGAAATTATTGCATTTGCGCTAAGCGCACTAGTGTTTCTGCAGCTGCGTCCAGCTCTGCAAGTGATAGGAAAACAGAACGTTTTTCAGATTTTTCTAGGCAGGCGTTATGTTTGAAACGCTAGCCATATGCAACGAACCTTTCCATTTTCTTGTGTGAAGAGAATTGATCAAAAATTTTATCAACGTTTTGCACGCTCAGGGTGCTTATTGATTTATGCTCTAGACCAATATGATCAGAGGTGTGACTGCTTAATTGAACCCCACGTGAAGGCCATTGATCAGAAGATTTAGTGAGCCATACTGGACCGTTCCACCACAATTCGTAGGCGATTAAGACCTTGGGTCGGACACCACGAGATATCAGATCAGCTAGGTTATCAACAGATGGAACATGTTTCCATTGTTCAAGCTTAGTTAACTCTTGTACCTCAGATACGCGATTTGAAACAAACGTTTTTAGAACGTTAGGAGAATTCTTTTCGACTATTCAATTACTAAAACATTAGAATGCTTTCCTGCACGAATAGATTACTGTATTTACCTTTACTAAAATTTTTAAAGTACAGATATTTACAAATAATAAGGTAAATAAACATTTGTGCAATATAAATCACATACAAATATAAAAAATAGCAAAGTTCATACTTATACACAGAATAAACTTACGTTGAACTTGCAGCGTTAGAGTATACACCCATAACCGTACTTTCTCTTTGAAAATATAGCTTTTATCAAGATACGTGTAAATTGTTTTTTGTTATATAAATAGCTTTCTAAGTGAAATCTTGAAATTCTGATTTAATTACACCTTAATGTTATTACTTCTGACAGTAAAATGTATTAAATGCTAAGTGCGAATTTGAATATCTTCATAAAGTCTTTTACACAAAAAAATACAAATATCTAAAAATAGCCTAACCTTTGATCCCTTGTGCCTCGAAATTGTTCCTAATTTGCCAGTTCTCAAAACTTTAAACTTACAATATTAGAAATGTAAATACTCCTTAAATAAGAAATTCCTCCTCTTTGAAATCACTACCAAATTTTCTTCATGACGGGATTGTTTATTTGAATGAAATTACGCAAGACCTTCTGCAACCAAAGTAAAAAAGGAAACTAATTTGCAACGAAATTATTTGCAGTATAATTAACTTAAATAAAATTTAAGTCAAGTTGCGTAAAAATTGAACAGAATTGGAACGTCACTTAAAGCCCTAAATTAATTGTCATTACCTAATAACTTAAAATATGCTGTTCTACTTACAGTTTCTCAAAATCGACGAAATCAACTAACTACAAAACACTTTATTAATTACAATATTTCACAGAATGACACGAACAGAAAATGCCTTTAAAGTTACACTTATCGTATGTATAACCTCTCATTCAAATTATAAATAACAATGTCTTCAGGAAATCTGCTACATTATCCACGTATTGAACTTGTTATAAGTCACGTAATTCAACCAATAATGAATGTTTCAGTTTATAACAAAGTATCAGATTCTTCGGCGCTCTCATCAATGCTGTACAATATGTAAATTTCAATCGTTTTAATTATTAATCGTTGTAAATGTTTACTTCACAAATAAAAAATTTGTTTTAATATGTCTGCTTATCAAGCAAGTGTAGGCACTTATTGAATGTAGTAGCGAACAAGCACGTGACTTTTTTCTTGTGGCACTTTATAGTAAAATAAATGGCTCTTTCTTATTAAAAATTGCGCCTTGATATGGAATGAACGATATGAGTAAAGTATTCATGCATATAATTAGCGGTATTTTCGTACTAAAGCTCATTCAGGTAACTGAAATTAATAAATTCTTTTCTATTAACTAATGTTTGCTTAAATAACGCACTAGCGTTACAACGCAGACAGTTGTGCTCTAAGTATAGTTTGCACTGTATCTGTAGTTCTATAAGCTGATGTGATTATTTGTATGTAGTTTCTGACAGCATAATACAAACTATCTATTCATCTTACATTACGTGAAAGCTGCGAAAATGTTTTTCCACTTTTCTTGAGTTACATTCCATGCATTTCCTGAGATAACTTGTTCATCTTTGATAAATTGTTGCATCTTCCTCAGCACAATAGCAACCTAGAAAAAGTTTTCTATTATTAAGTTATAATAAAAGTTGTCTAGTATGTGCTTGCATGGTTGCATCAAAGAAAGTTTATAGCAGCTTTATTTCTTTCTAGCATCTTTTATTACAGTGCATTACTACAGCTATCGCTAAATTTGAAGTGAAACCGGCTTTAATCTTAACTCCAGAGATAATTGATATTATTAACTGTCCGTTGCGTGTTTAAGAGTCAATTGTGCGACAGTTCTCGGGTTCAACAAATCATTACTTCTATTTAACAAATACCAATATTAAGCCAATCTTCTATAGCAAATTTTTCCGTAAAAAATGCGATTAATACTTAACTCTCTGTTATTAAACTTAAGAGCTTTTTCACAAATTATTGAACTGGAAGTCTAACTGGAACTGAAAGTTTGTAACACGTTTTAAGTATGCCAAATGCAGTTAAACATTTTAAATATTTTAAGCTTTAAAAGTTACCATCGCGGACATGACTTTAATACCAGTATATAGCAGACGGATAAAACTAATAGCTCAGAACCCCTCCTTACTACTGAAAACCGTTTTTTTCTATTCGGATTCGAAGGAGAGACAAAAGTACTGAAAAGAATAGAAGAAAAAAGAAACCTGTAAATAGATAAACTATAGGCACACGAAATAAAGAAAACCCCGATCTTTACGTGTACTCTCCCGTAAAAGATTTTAGGTTCATAATACTATTTTTGGTACATACAAAGGTCACTCACCTTACTGAAACTGTACATTAGAGAATCACATAAATTCGCGTTATATCCGCACTTTTGATGGGTTATGTGATTCTTTAATTTAGATGTCAAGCGGATGAATAATTTTAGTATCTACCAAAAATGGTCTTTGTGCATCGTAGATTTTTTTAAGAAAACTGCTCTTTATCTTGTACGCCTATGGTTGTTACGTACGAATTTGACGCTAATGATTTTTTGGAATTTACACTACCACGGAAACGTAACAGAAAAATGCACCAGATAGCGTACAATGGCGAGAGGCAAATTCTATGAAAACAAATGCAATTATTTTTAAGGGGAGGATGAACTTTAACTTTTTTCTTTTTACCCACCTGGAAAGGTCTCTGAACTGTCGGTCTAATTACCAGTGCTGGGCGCCAACTCATTTGCAACTAGTCGTTTGACCCCGATAGATGGTGAGTAACCAACAGAACACTTGAAGGATTATTACTTATATCTAGAACTGATGAAAGCTTGTGTACACCCTTTCTTCTATTAATTTAACCAAAGCACAAATATTAATAATAATAATACTGCACTCTGTTTACTTAACTTATATTAAAACATAAATATCGAACAAACAACACAAATAAACTAAGTTCTATCTTATTCGGTCAAGTTGTGTATATCTAAACAAAAAGTACATTCTACATTTATTACTGTTTAATTATCCAACTAGTTGGACAAGTATCCGTAAATTTCTATAAATACAATTTTATGCTGCTAGTTTCTATTACGTTCCGCTTTTATTCAGCGTGCACCAATGTAAAAGTCCGTTACCAATAAATTATTGTGTAAATAGTGGAATATACATTCAAAATATGGAGCAGGTAAAAAGTTAAAAATGTTATCACTTACAACTTTCTAATTGGAGTACAAGGTTAACCGCCCTGTTCGGAGCAAGACAAACTTGGGTTCAGTAATCCATAACCCAACTGGTGTTGACGGTAAGTACTCACTACCGAAACAGTTTTACAATATAACGGCTATTTAATTAATTCCGCAAACACCGTCAAGTTCTGGAGGTTTTTATCGCTTACAAGCCCAAATTTATAGAACTACCATAGTGCAAGTTCATCTGCTTAACGATCGTGCTTCTAGAAACTTGTTTTCAACGATTTGAATATAATTGAATGCGAACGAATTAATGAATCTCTCCATTCTATGATGGCGATATTTATAAGCTACATTGTTTTAGAAAAATCTCCTATTTCTACTATTCACACGGGTTGTTTGATTTGAGCTGAACCTGCTGTTGGGAGTTAAGGGTTTCCCAGTACATGGGAACATTAGGTACTTCCACGTTTGCTATTTACTATTGACATCTGCGCCATTGTGTAAGTCCAATACATCTTAAATTAAATTATTTTATGAGCTTCTGTCTGTTTGAGTAATTTATGATAATTTCGGTTCTTTTCAATGTATGAGAATGTTTTCGCATCTACGTTCGCAGGAAAATATGTTGGTGTTTATGAAATTTGGTATTGTCTATGGTTAAGTCCCGGTTTTTAATTATTGGTTATAAAGGAATGCAATTAGTACTTTACTATTTATTTCTGTATTTCACATTAACAGTCTAAGTGAATAATCTCATTACAAACTGTACACTACCCAACTTCTATAATATTTTTAAGCCTATTTTTTAACTAAATCTCTTGAACTAGCTAAAATTGATAAATGTTTTTCCTATATACAAATGTATGTGTAATTAGTGCAAGCGTTGCATCTCCCTTACAAACAAGATTTTGTTCAAATATCTTTTATCCTAAACCACCAAAGATTGTGTCTATCCTTCGAGTGATATGATTTTAGTTATAACTTATGCCTAAAAAAAGTTCATCAATTCCTTGTTCAATGTTGTAAATGCTGTTGAAGGCGAGAGATCATAGAGCGGCCTTCTTTGCCCTTTATGAGAAGAGGACATTGGCAGGAGTGATGGCGCATCAAACTTGGTGCTGGATTGCTAAGATATCGTCTTTTGAGAAATGAAGCAAGCTGCATCACTCAGTTAAATAATATCCCAACCCTTTGAGCATAACTTAAGATTTGACAATCATGCACAAAGTTTATTCACTAATTGACCCCAGCCACCATTCTCTTTTCCAATTTTCCTTTCCCCCACATAAAAAATTATTGAAAAACCTCCATTGGAATGGTCTATCTTTAAGACCTCTAACAGCAGAAACTGTCGCGATAGCGATGGCTAACAGAAGTCGGTTGGAAACCCTCCTTTTCAGAGGAGTATCGAAGGTGAACGGCTAAGGAAGGGTAAGATGGTTTTGTTAGGCGACTGTTCAAAAAATTAGGCGAGGTGCTCTCTTTGTGAGCAGTTGATAGCGGAATAGGAGTAAAGTACCTTCAAGACTAAATATTTAAAAAGGTGATCCAAAACGTGACGTCCACGTGAGTGTCCGTGAAGTAAGTCAACTGTCCTGTACGTTTGTCAAATCCAAGATGAATATCTATTGTAAGAAAAATGAATTAACCTTATTTAACGCACATTTCTTGATTCAAATTGGTATTAAAAAACTAAAGTAGATAAAATTTTGTGATTATATATGTAGTTCGGCTTTAGCCGTAGTCAATCTAAATTTTCGTCCTTATCCTTATTATAGGTTACATCCGGTTTTAAATACTTTACGTGTTAAATCCATCAGGATCGAATTATCATCCACTAATTCGTAAGTATTTGTAGAAACCTTATCTACAATTATAAATAGACCTACAAATTTAGGTACTAATTTCTCGTTGAAGTATTTAGTTGCGTTTGAGACAACGAAATTTTTTTTCCAAATTTTATTTCCAACTGAATAACTAACATCGCGTGACCGTTTGAATTTTTGATATGAAATTTCTAATTTTTTTGATATGTCTTGATAGACCTTTTCTAAATCTAGACAACAATTAGTTAATGGTTTCCCATCTATAAACTGATTATCGAATAAATTTCATGACATTAAACTTTCTCCAAAAGAAGTACCTTCTAAAATAATTTTTCTGCCAACTAAGTTGACATACCAATGACTTTATGTACTGCTATACAAAGGGTACAAGAAATCTTGGATAGAACTTGTCCCAATTTCGTTGATTTTCTTCTACATATGAAGCCATGATCTTCAAAGCACGATTTACCTTTTCAATTGTATTCGTTGTGGGTGATAAAAAGCATTAAACATAATTTTGGACTTATTTCTATCTGGACTCGGTCGGAAACTAACGACATAATGGAAAAGATGTCACCGACCTTGTCTCGTGACGGTGTATATCTTTATAAAAGAAGCGCGGTCATAACACCTGCATATATATACCCTAACATGGCTCGTCCCTTTTACGATGACTACAATCCCCAACACAAAAATCGCGCACGCTGATTGGCTGCAGGTCACCCCCACTATCTTCAAGAATAAGTATAAAACAAGCTGCATTTTGACCAGACCGTCACTGAACTCAATCTTCAGCGCTTCCCCTAGCATAGTGGAGAAACAGTGGAGACCTTAGAGCATCTCCTAGCCTGAAGAACTACCGGAAGACCCTGGCACTTCACCTAGCCCGGGACATCGTCGAAGAAGATCTCGGCTCTGCTCTGAGCCCGAGGCAGCACGCCGACGCCTTGGCGCTTTCCCTAGCCCAAAGCCGTCCGACACCGACGCCACAGCGCTGCATGGGCGGCGCCACGACAGAGAGATCTCGTACAACGGCGTAGAGCCAACACTCGTCCACCCGGACGGCCCCAGGAAGTTTGCTGTGAGGTAGGCGTACCGAGACTCCGCGGACCGACGCAGATGAAACAATATCTTATATACCTTGTATATATTCCACCCTTGTTATTTCTTAGGTTGTAATTTTATATATTTCACCCTTGTCTATATATATATATATATATATATATATATATATATATATAAAACATTGTAATTTCTTGGACGTTGGTCAATGTATACCTATAGTTATTTCTAAAAGTAATTGTAATTGCGTTTATTATTTTTATTTTTAAGACGCGTTTCGGTCATCAGGACCATTATCAATTATGTTCTACAAAACATTACCTATAAAATATGAAAAATAATTTTAATAATTACATACCTAAAACTGAATTGTAGATTGTGTATCTAAGCTAAAGTAAAACATTTAAACATTTGTCACGGATATAAAATTCTCTAAAAATTGTCACTTCATAAAAATAAAATGATGTTTTACATTTAAAAATACAAGAACGAAGAACACTTAAAGTATACGAATGTAATAACATTAATTATTTAGTATAAACTGTTAAATAATAAAAATTGTAGTGTGTGGTGATAAGTAAACTTGTTTAATAGTAGTGGTATATATATGAAATATGTGCAATAGGATATTTATAACAAGGTGCAATTAGGCTATTAAATTTTGGTAGAAATGTGTGAAATTGTCTTGATCGTTTTTTGAATTTATTGCTTGTGAATTTCTCTGGATTGGTATAGTTTCTAAAAATCCTCTTTTACTATCTTTCATTTCAGTACCTAAAATTTCTACATTATTAAAATCAAATTTGTGTAAATGTTCTAAGGCATGGGTTGCTAGAGCGGTGCATTTTTTGTTGTTAGTTTTTATTGAATATTTATGTTCGTATATTCGTTTATGGAGGTATTGTTTGGAATTTCCGATATACACGCCGGGACAATCGCTGCAATTTATTTTGTATATGGTGTGTGTTTTGTATTTTGCTCTATTTCTGGTCTTAATTTTGTAAAAAGGTTTTGTAAAATTGTTTGGTTTGTGTACAACTTAAATATTATGACTCTGTAAACATTTTTTAGTTTTCGGATAGTCCCGGGGTGTAGTCGATACTAATCCTGTTGTCTATTACGTTTGATTTTTATTATCATAGTTGTTAAATATCTTGTGTATTTTTGTTTTATAACTGACTCGTAGAAGCTTTTTGGGTAGTCGTTATTCTTTAAAATATTTTTAACTTTTTAAGATTTTTGGCTTATGTTTATTATGTGAAAATGCATTGCTCGGTCGACAAGGTTGTTAATCATATTTTTCTTATATATCATAGGGGTGTTAGATTTGTAATTAAGACATCTACCACTCCAGGTTGTTTTGTTGAACCAGTTGGTAGTGGTTTCTCCTTTATCATTGTAAGTAATTAGTAAATCAAGGAAGGATATAGTGTTGTTAACTTCTTTCTCTATTGTGAATTGTAAACGGGGGTGGTAGGAATTAAATTTGTTTAGCGTTTCGTCGATTTTGTTATCTGGAAGGCACATTATACAGTCATCAACATACCTTTTAAAAAATACGGGTTTGTAGCTAAGCTGTTTTATAATTTCTTCTTCTAGATCCTCTAGTACTAGGTTAGCTATGGTAGAAGATATTGGAGAGCCCATTGCTATGCCAAAAATTTGACTGTATATTTTGTTCTCGAACTTAAAATAAGTAGCATTTATACACATTTTGGTAGCTTGTAAGAATTCATTAAAAGATAAATTAGTGAAATGTGCTATTAAAGGCCATTTTTTTGTGATTGTTTTTAGTGCTAGGTCAATAGGTATATTAGTAAAAAGTGATTTAGCATCTAATGAAATTATTACATGGTTTTTTGGAATATTTTGCTTTATAATAAATTTATGGAAGCTCCAACTATCTTTGACAAAATATTCGTTTTGTCCAGTTATATTTTTTAAAACCTCTACTAAAAATTTTGATAGTTTATAAGTTGGTGAATTTATATTGCTAACTATGGGTCTTAGTGGAACGTTCGGTTTATGGACTTTTGATAAGCCATACAAATGAGGAGCGTGCCCGTTATGGCAAATTAATTGGTTTTTTATGAGTTGATTAATATATCCTTTTTTATTCTATGAATTTATTAGAGAATTTAAGGCATTTTGTAATTGTAGTGTTGGATCGATTTTTTTAACAATGTAGGTCGTTTTATCCATTAACATTTCAGTCATTTTATTTAGATATTCATTTTTATACATTATTACGGTAGTCTTACATTTGTCGGCTTGTAGAACGTATAAATCCTTATTATTTTTAAGAAAATTTTTTGTTAATTTTATGTGTTTATTAAAAATGTTGTTGTCTTTTTTAAGGGTGTTTGTAGTTTTATATTTATGGTTAGTAAGAATATTACAAATTTTATTTCAGTTTCAATTTTTCGTTATTTGGTTTTGTTTTTATAGCACTTTCAATATTGGCTATAACCTGTTCATATTTTATGCTTTTTAATTTCAAAGAAAATTTGTTGCCCAAACTTAATAAATAATTTTCTTGTGGAGGAATTATAGTTTTAGTGAGGTTTACAAGCCACTTTGTATTGTTTATTTTGTTTAGATTTTTGTGTATATTTTGTTGCTTTATACATAAGTGGTTGATTTTTTTTATATGTCTTTGTTTAATTTTTTGAAAAACTTTGTTATATCTATCGTTTTGAACCTTGAAAAAATTTTGGTATACCTCTTTGTTTTGCTGCCGAATTATATTTGATTTAGTTTGTACTAATTTAAAATTAATTTTGTGTAAGTTTGTGTAACATTGTGCTATGCAAATATTGATGCAATGTAAGTAAAAAATATTGAGATACCTTAGGTACTGATATTTATATTGGTTATCAAAGATTTTTGTTTTTGGTTTTATTCTTAAAAAAGTAGGGGTAATATTTAGATCTTTACACCTTAATAGAAATATCCTTTTGTTTTTTTCCCTGGCAAGTTAATTGGTTAGTGAAATGTATTCCCTAAATAATGACATTCTAACATTGATTAGGATAGATAAATATTAAGTCGTTAATAAAAATATCACAATAAAACTAATAATACACTTTATCGCCTGTTTCATTGGCATTAGGTAATATTCCTAAGTAGATAATCCATTTAAAAGTAATTAAACATTATTTTAATTTCTTGACCATCTGTATTAGATATAACATTGTAATTTCTTGGACGTTGGTCAATGTATACCTATAGTTATTTCTAAAAGTAGGTAGAATAACTATAACACAAACTTACACAAAATTAATTTTAAATTAATACAAACTAAATCAAATATAATTCGGCAGCAAAACAAAGAGGTATACCAAAATTTTTTCAAGGTTCAAAACGATAGATATAACAAAGTTTTTCAAAAAATTAAACAAAGACATATAAAAAAAATCAACCACTTATGTATAAAGCAACAAAATATACACAAAAATCTAAACAAAATAAACAATACAAAGTGGCTTGTAAACCTCACTAAAACTATAATTTCTCCACAAGTAAATTATTTATTAAGTTTGGGCAACAAATTTTCTTTGAAATTAAAAAGCATAAAATATGAACAGGTTATAGCCAATATTGAATGTGCTATAAAAACAAAACCAAATAACGAAAAAATTGAAATCCGAAATAAAATTTGTAATATTCTTACTAACCATAAATATAAAACTACAAACACCCTTAAAAAAGACAACAACATTTTTAATAAACACATAAAATTAACAAAAAATTTTCTTAAAAATAATAAGGATTTATACGTTCTACAAACCGACAAATGTAAGACTACCGTAATAATGTATAAAAATGAATATCTAAATAAAATGACTGAAATGTTAATGGATAAAACGACCTACATTGTTAAAAAAATCGATCCAACACTACAAATACAAAATGCCTTAAATTCTCTAATCAATTCATGGAATAAAAAAGGATAAATTAATCAACTCATAAAAAACCAATTAATTTGCCATAACGGGCACGCTCCTCATTTGTATGTCTTACCAAAAGTCCATAAACCGAACGTTCCACTAAGACCCATAGTTAGCAATATAAATTCACCAACTTATAAACTATCAAAATTTTTAGTAGAGGTTTTAAAAAATATAACTGGACAAAACGAATATTTTGTCAAAGATAGTTGGAGCTTCCATAAATTTATTATAAAGCAAAATATTCCAAAAAACCATGTAATAATTTCATTAGATGCTAAATCACTTTTTACTAATATACCTATTAACCTAGCACTAAAAACAATCACAAAAAAATGGCCTTTAATAGCACATTTCACTAATTTACCTTTTAGTGAATTTTTACAAGCTACCAAAATGTGTATAAATGCTACTTATTTTAAGTTCGAGAACAAAATATACAGTCAAATTTTGGCATAGCAATGGGCTCTCAATATCTTCTACCATAGCCAACCTAGTACTGGAGGATCTAGAAGAAGAAATTATAAAACAACAGCTACAAACCCGTATTTTTAAAGGTATGTTGATGACTGTATAATGTGCCTTCCAGATAACAAAATCGACGAAACGCTAAACAAATTTAATTCCTACCACCCCGTTTACAATTCACAATAGAGAAAGAAGTTAACAACACTATATCCTTCCTTGATTTACTAATTACTTACAATGATAAAGGAGAAACCACTACCAACTGGTTCAACAAAACAACCTGGAGTGGTAGATGTCTTAATTACAAATCTAACACCCCTATGATATATAAGAAAAATATGATTAACAACCTTGTCGACCGAGCAATGCATTTTCACATAATAAACATAAGCCAAAAATCTTAAAAGTTAAAATATTTTAAAGAATAACGACTACCGAAAAAGCTTCTACGAGCCAGTTATAAAAACAAAAATACACAAGATATTTAACAACTATGATAATAAAAAATCAAACGTAATAGACAACAGGATTAGTATCGACTACACCCCGGGACTATCCGAAAAACTAAAAAAATGTTTACAGAGTCATAATATTCAAGTTGTACACAAACCAAACAATTTTACAAAAACCTTTTTACAAAATTAAGACCAGAAATAGAGCAAAATACAAACACACACCATATACAAAATAAATTGCAGCGATTGTCCCGGCGTGTATATCGGAAATTCCAAACAATACCTCCATAAACGAATATACGAACATAAATATTCAATAAAAACTAACAACAAAAAATGCACCGCTCTAGCAACCCATGCCTTAGAACATTTACACAAATTTGATTTTAATAATGTAGAAATTTTAGGTACTGAAATGAAAGATAGTAAAGAGGATTTTAGAAACTATACAAATCCAGAGAAATTAACAAGCAATAAATTCAAAAAACGATCAAGACAATTTCACACATTTCTACCAAAATTTAATAGCCTAATTGCATCTTGTTATAAATATCCTATTGCACATATTTCATATATATACCACCACTATTAAACAAGTTTACTTATCACCACACACTACAATTTTTATTATTTAACAGTTTATACTAAATAATTAATGTTATTACATTCGTATACTTTAAGTGTTCTTCGTTCTTGTAATTTAAATGTAAAACATCATTTTATTTTTATGAAGTGACAATTTTTAGAGAATTTTATATCCGTGACAAATGTTTAAATGTTTTACTTTAGCTTAGATACAAAATCTACAATTCAGTTTTAGGTATGTAATTATTAAAATTATTTTTCATATTTTATAGGTATTGTTTTGTAGAACATAATTTATAATGGTCTTGATGACCGAAACGCGTCTTAAAAATAAAAATAATAAACGCAATTACAAATTGTTATAGTTATTCTACCTACTTTTAGAAATAACTATAGGTATACATTGACCAACGTCCAAGAAATTACAATGTTATATCTAATACAGATGGTCAAGAAATTAAAATAATGTTTAATTATAAATATATATATATATATATATATATATATATATATATATATATAAAATAAGATGTATCTGTAAACAATATATATATATATATATATATTTATATATATATATATATATATATATATATATATATTTATATATATATATATATATATATGTATAAATAATATAAATTCTTTAGTTGTTGATTTTCTTCTTTGGGAATATGTTCGTCCACTAATTAATAAGAAAAACGCTCATTTATAAATTTGCCGACGTTTCGGTAATTTATTCCCTTAATCATGACCTATGAACATTCGTTATAATACAAATTTATATAACTGGTGTTGCCCACAATCTATGCGAGCTTTATTTGTTAAAAGCAGTAATTCAGAAAACCATAATAAATTAATGACACTAACATTTAAAAAACAATTTATAAGATAAAACTCTAGTCATATAAATAAAATTATCTTTAAACTTACACTGTACTACACTGTTTACAAATGGTTTAAATTCACATAAGTTACAAGAATTTATAGTAAGAATGATGTTTAACAAGTTAACAACATGCCATAACTGATAAGTATAAACAATTATATGGCTGATGATTTTGTATATTTATTAAATTTTTACATTATACCTGGTGAGAGAACTTGAAATTTTGCCATAACTGATAAGTATAAACAATTATATGGCTGATGATTTTGTATATTTATTAAATTTTTACATTATACCTGGTGAGAGAACTTGAAAATTTCAAGTTCTCTCACCAGTATATAATAATAAATAAAATCATCACCATATAATGTTATATATCAGTTATAACATATTAACTTAAACATCATTCTTACTATAAATTCTTGTAACTTAGTGAATTTAAACCATTTGTAAACAGTGTAGTACAGTGTAAGTTTAAAGATAATTTTATTTATATGACTAGAGTTTTATCTTATAAATTGTTTTTTAAATGTTAGTGTCATTAATTTATTATGGTTTTCTGAATTACTGCTTTTTAACAAATAAAGCTCGCATAGATTGTAAGTAACACCAGTTATATAAATTTGTATTATAACGAATGTTCATAGGTCATAATTAAGGAATAAATTACCCGAAACGTCGGCAAATTTATAAATGAGCGTTTTCTTATTAATTAGTGGACGAACATATTCCCAAGAGAAAATCAACAACTAAAATTTATATTATTTATATATATAACGTCCGATAACACAGCTGGAATATATATGTATATATATATATATATATATATATATATATATATATATATATATATATTGTTTCTTAGATTGTAGTTGTTGTAAATATTTCACCCTTGTATATATGTCATTTCTTAGATTGTAAATGTTGTATATATGTCCTAATGTATCTAACAAATAAAAATCAAGCCTAATTGTTCTACTAGAAATTGTTGCACAATATCTAGTCGCGGAAATCCAGCCGGATAACAAAAATAACGAGGACAAAGCGTTGACCGGGAGGGTTCTTTCAATTTTATATTTTGGTTTTAGGGAACTACGGTAAAGTTTATTATTGGACAGTATTTTCAAGGTTTATTTACACTAGACAAATGTTAGAAAACTTGAAATACCGTATGCATGATACTCGAGGTTCAGATGTTTATAAAGTAATTCAAGGAAAATTTTCTGTCGGTGTTGGTTTAGTTTCAAGCAGAGCCTTGTGTTTAAATATTAGACTTGCCTACAATTTATATAATTTTATTGTGTTGTAAAATTAGATTTTAAGTGTTCAGGTGATACAATCGTTTTCAGTGGTTTGGTATACTGTGTCGACGTGTAGTGTATTATTTTTATATGATCATGTTTGAATAGGATTAAGCGCGGAATCGGAAATAGTTTGTAAAAAATGTTCAAAAGTAAAAAACTAAGTGGAGCAGAGTTCCGAAAAAGAAAAAGGGAGAGGATAGAAAACACGATGTATATTCTAAAAATTGAAAATTTCTTTAATAATTCTACGATACAGTCTTCATCTGTACGAGCAAATGAAGAGACATCGGTTCGACTTTAACAACACAGCCACAACCAGCAGAAGGTGGTTGTAGTACCAGTGTGAGTACCCGTAGTGAAGATGATGAATTTGTACATAGTAAGATGTCAGTCGATCGGAATCCAAAGATTTGTACTGTAAGTATTAGAAATAGTGATATTGGCCAATATACTTCAGGCAGTGTGCCAGATAAAAACACGATTATGCTTGTATTATCTTGTGAGCCATGTCAACCAAGCGGACAGATTCCAAAAGATCATGTAACAAAGCGTTCCTTTAGTTCTGACTACTATTATGTCAAAACAAAAATAGAACAAAAACTACACAGATTATGGCTTTTCTATTCAAAAATTTGTAGCGGTGGATACTGTAAACCCTGTTGACTCTTTGCTAATAGACAAGAAAGATATTTTCAGGAGTCGTGGTCCAAAGGTACAATTAATAACTGGCAAAGTTTAAGCAAGAAAGTTAAAGAACATGAAAATAGTAAAATACATATGACTGCATGTTTTGTATACATCAGCAGAAAAAAGCAAAATAATCTTGAACGTATATTTGAGCAAGAAAACTAGTTGGAAAGAAATTTTAAAAAGAATTTTAGACGTAGTAGTCACATTATCGATGTACCACTTAGAGGTCACCGGGAAAACATTAAACACGTAGACAGCTAATCACGAAATTTTTTAAATATTATTGATTTGTTTGCCAAATATGATGCACTACTTAAAAGTTATATTGATAATCCGCGCAATAAAACCAAATATCTGAGTACACTTATCCAAAATGAATTAATTAGTTTAGCATCCAGCAACGTATTAAAAAAAATTATTGCCCCAGTTAAAGCATCCCCGTTCTTTCATTAATTATAGACACAACTCAAGATATTTCAAAAGTCGATCAACATCGTTGATGATAAGATATGTGTCAGAAGAGCAGAATCTAAATATTACTGTCCATGAAAGTTTTTTTAGGGTTTATAGTAATAATAATCCCGTCTTCCAACAATCTACAACATGAAATTATTGAACATTTATACCGTTTAGGTATACCCTTATCCAAATGTCGGGGTCAGGGATATGATGGAGCCGTCATAATGAGTGGTAAATATAATGGATTGCAGGCAAAACTTAAAGAAATGTCACCGACTGCTGAGTGTGTACACTGTGCTACTCCTTATTTAAATTTGGTTTTAAACGATTCTGTGGAAAACAGTAGAGGCTTGTCCTACGTTTGACGATTTAATTAATGCTAATCTATATATTTTTGCGACAGCCTGCCTGGCAAAAATTACGGGAAGAGAAAGACGGCTGCAATCTACATAATTGTATGGTGAAGAAGACTCTTAAAAGGCTTTGCCCCACTAGGTGGTTTTCACGATATGATTCAGTAATCGCAGTAAAACATAACTTTCCTTTTGTGATGAACTGCTTATCCAAATTAAGTGTAGTAACCAGGAAACAAAATGAAGCCGATCAAGCTAGAGCTATGTTGAAAAAGATGAACTCTTTCGACTTTGTCTTGCATCTTGTTCCACAATGCAAAATATTGGAACATGATAATTTAGTATCAAAAGTTTTGCAAAACCCAGAGGCTTCTTTAGACAAAGCAGGTAGCTTATTAAAAACCGTCAGAGATAATTTTCAATCGTTCGAAGTAACCTCAGAACGTTTTGAGGCAAAAGTGAAAACATTGCAAGAAGCTGGCGTATTGATATTGCATTTCAAACATGCCGTAGAGAAAAAAATTAAAAAATTTTATGATGAGCTAGCTGAAGACACTGTGCTTGATGATCCTGTTGAAAAACTTAGAATCACCGTATTCATTGCAGTTCTAGATATTTTGAATTCAAAAATAAATGCATTTTTTAATAAATACGAAATAGATATATCAAACTTAATATCAACACAAATAATTAGCTTCAACAACTTAGCCTCCCACCATTTCAAAATGCACAACATAACCACAATTGCTGAAGTGACCAAATTCCTTTTAGTGGACAATAGCACTCTAACTAGCAATTTACCACTGCATTGCTCTTGTTTTTAACATTACCGGTTACTTCAGCATTGGCAGAAAGATCTTTCTTAAAATTAAAGTTAATCAAGTCCTATTTAAGAAGTACAATGGCTGAAACAAGGTTGTGTAGTTTGGCTGTCTTGAGCATTGAAAGTGAGCGTTCTAAAAACATTAACCTTGATAGTGTGGTGCAAGATTTGGTAAACAGTCAGAATCGCCGTGGACTCTTACAACTATAATTAATAAAAACTTTAGTTAGTTTTCAAATGTGCAGGGACAACTAAAGACAAAGTAAATACGACGTGTGGCGGGTTGCAGGTGAAGGGAACTAGACCAAATACAAAAGCAACAACTGACGTTCCTTGCGACAAGTCAACTTTTTAGGATGTCACATATACGTTCGCGTATATTCGAGAACAAGCTCATTAGTTAGTTCTTGCATTGATAGTTACGCGTAAGTTACTTTGCCTTCCCTTTTACAATACAAGTGCTATGTCCATTTTATTCTAGGTCTATAGTTAAGTACTCTTTTGGATTGTGTTTTGTAAAGATTCGTGTGTGTAGTGCATGCATATAATGAACGGCGCCCGTTGTAAAATTCAAGCACGCCGTCTTTATATTTTAATTTTGGCTGCCTGTATTTGATTGCGTTATCAAAAATGATCATAGCAGCTAGATTTGATTTGCATCAGTTTTAACAGGTTGTAACGGGCATTTTTTGTAGTTTAGCATTTTACGCTATTTCCAAATTCGTAAATACGTTTCTGCAAATTACTATTTCTATATTTTATATTTATTAACTCCTTAGGCGAATGCATCGTATTATAATGAGTGGATTGCATCGTTCTTGTCTTCCCAATTCGTATAAATTTTGTTGCTTATGTGGATATACAAGTCTAGATAAGAGACGATAAGAAGTTGTAATAGCAACGAGTTGATATAAACAGATGAACAGTCGTAGTTTGTTCTTTGTTCCGATATACTAAGTACGTTAAAAATATTGATTCTCTCTGCTTTTGACAATAGTGAGAATTAATGCGGGATTAATTTTCGTATTGTTCATGAACCAGCACGGCATGTTTTTAGTTGATTTTCTGTTGGAAATAAAAGCGGTAAAGCTTGTTAAACTCGAGGCACGTGTGTTTTACGGAACATTTGACGGACGGTTTTATTGCTTACGCGTGCTTACTAATTGTTTTAGTTGTTTTCTTGTGAGACAAATGTTTTACGGAACATTTGACGGACCTACTTTAGTGATACGCGTACTTTACTAATTTGTGGTTTTAGTTGTTTGTCTTGTGAAATGATAGTCGTAGAACTTGCTAAACTGACCGATTCTTTCTTTAGGATTAATGTGTGTGCGATCTAGTCTAGTGTCCCTTTGTTTTATCAGATTAGTGCATACTTTGGCTTATTTAAATACAGTGGATACTGTAGTTTCTGCATTTTTCTAACACCAAAAAATCTAAAATAGATCATTGCTTGCGCGAATTACGTTATTTGCGAAATATAACAGACTACCGGTTTACAAAGGTATTGGTTGAAGTTTCTCACTGCTTTTTGGATGTTTAGGAAAAGAATATACATTTGGTCCCAGTTGAAATTAAACTAGTGCTACAAAATATTTCGAAATTATTGTCTCAGGAAATAGAATTAACAAGAAATTTATCAATGCTACTTAGTTCCGTCGCGTGATAATGTCTGCTGCTAACACCAGTGAAATACGTAGGTGTGATTAGGGTAACGTGTGATAAGTTCCATTAACACCCTCCCAGTCAAGGATGAAGTGCTTCGTTAGTGCCGGACATCGTGAATCCCACACTTCAATTGCAAGGAAGCGTTACTGAAGGACCTTTTTGTAAGTTGAACTATTTCCTACTTATTCTTACTTTAAATATCTATCCGTTGTTTTGCCATATCTTTGTCGTTCTAAAACCTTTTACCATAGACTTACATGCTATTTGAAAAAAAAAGAAGAATCAACAATACTGGATGACTAATATCAATTGTGCTTACCTATTTATTTTTTTTTGTTAAAATTTTGTCTGATTTATGTTTAATTGGTGTGTGAGGAAACGTTTCTGCTACTCCCCAATATTACCTCGCTTTGTACTAAACATTTTTGTATTGCTTTTACCGTTGTTATATTATATAGATTATCCAAACAGTTTTTTTTTACATTCTACAAAGTACTGAACAATCTATGCTCGATCAGCATGCTATGCTTTTTCTTTATTTCAGGTTTGCTAGACTAATTTTTTTATTGCAGGTATTATTACTAACTCCTTACAGCCGCGTACATTATATGTTGGTCTGCTTTCTACAACCCCCCCTAATCTCCGATTGAGCCCGGTCACTTCCTTGATTTTTCTTCGTGTTACGCACGGCCACGATAAACGTGACATAAATTTGGCACCCAACGTGGCTGCCTCAAAAAAAAACGTAACAAGGTAAGTTTTATGTAATTTATATAATGTAATAATGATACATGTGCATATACGATATCATAGCTACAATTTAGAGGAGGTTGCGCAAAATATTGGCAGGGGACCCAGCATTTCTAAGTTACGCCACTGGAAACAAGATAAAATTGTTGAAGATAAATCTGTAGATAGAAAACCTAAGAGGGTTGAAGCATCTGCTGTGACGTTGTGATGGCTGGTTGGTTTGCGTGTAACTCCTAAGCCCAAAGTTTTGTGTTAGATTCCCGACACTGACCGCTTAAAAAATGTTAGGCGAGCATTTTTGACATAAATACGCATTCGTTCGAATGAGAAGTATTATGTAGGTCTCGTGTGTGTGTGTGTGTGTGTGTGTGCGCGCGCGCGGGTGTGCGTGTGTGTGTGTGAGTGTGTGCGCGCGCGTATGTGCGTGTGTGTGTGCGCGTGTGTGTGTGTGTGTGTTGTCACGCACGTTAAAAATCCCCAACCTTGCTTGGAATAGCAAGGCATCGGTAAAATTCAATATTTCCAGGTAAATAGAACTCGCTTCCTGGACAATGTAGTTACTTTAGGTAGAGCATGGGTAAATCAAATACAGGACTAACTAGAAATAATCGGTTCTGTGGGTTAGATAGGATTGCGTAAGACTACTAATCCCATAGTCCCGGGTTCGATTCTCGACACGAACTGCTTGAAAAATGTTACTTTAAGATCTGCTTTAGAGGAAAGGTAAAATGTAGGTTCCGCGCGTGAGTGTTGTCACACACGTTAAAGATCGCTACTTTTTTTGGAATCGAAAGGGTTCGGTAAAATTCAAAATTTTCAGGTGAAATAAACTCACTTCTGACCAATGTAGTACATTCAGGTGGAACATTGGAAAATTAAATGTAGGAGACTAACTGGAACGATCGTATATTCCTATATTTGTTTCGGGAAAATCTACTGTATATATGAACTTAAAATAAGTTAAATGACTTTTTGAAGTTAAAATATAATTGATAAAATAATTAAAACTACATTATTTAAATAGATATTATTCGCGGTCTTTTGAACCATCAGCGGTTACTAAACTCGCCGAATTAATCTTTGATATATGTTAAGTTTATACTTCCATCCAATTCTGACTAGCAGTACTCTTTGGAATTTAAACTAATTTAAACTTGTAATTTGTCATCAATAAGCAGTCAAATGTATTTATGCTACTGTTAAAATTGGGCTGCACCTTTCATTCAACGAGATGCTTATAAAAACATTAATTCTTATATATTACATGAGCATTCGAATCCAAATACCTAATTTTACCATTAAGAGAACATCAATCTCTAAAACCAATTGCTTTCTCATATATATTTAAGTAGATATTTTATGCGGACGAGACGAGCAACGACCTGAACTGTACTATTGCTTCAGGGGTTATATTGCAAATAGCATATAATTTGGTTTTGCCAAAATTTAAATACCTTAAGGGTATTTATGAACCCAATATGCACTTATGTTTATTTTTTACAAGAAAATTTGTGTATGTGTTGCAGTTATGCGAGGTAAAGGGCTAGGTAATTGGTGAAATGCCGACAAATAAGACACAATCAAATATTTTGTTGTTTGACTGGAGGAAATTAGTCATTTACCTAAATGACACCTCATATCGGACGAATAAAAGAAATAGAAACTATTATTCTATATAATTGAAATAAATTAGACTTTTCTAACGAAAAAATGATGCGTGGGGTATGTTATATTGGCGTCGCCGTGGATCAATGTAGTAAGCGTAAAACTACGGATCCCAAGGTCCTGGGTTCAAATCCCGACACGGCCGACTGCTTGAAAAATGGCAGGTGAGCATTTTTCACAAAAATTACGCCCTCGTTCGGATGAGAGGTTAAATGGAGGTCCCGTGTGTGAGTGTTGTCATGCACGTTAAAGATCCCTACCTTGCCTGAAACGGCAAGGGTTCGGCAAAATTCTAAATTTCCAGGCAACTAAAAACTCGCCTCCTGGCCAATGTAGTACCTTCGGGTGGAGCATTGGAAATGTAAATGAACGGTATGTTATATTATAGTTTGACCGTTCCTCATGACCTCAGCCGAGTGTTGAGAGGAGATTCCGCGTTCCGAAATGCTAGACAAATGACGACACCCTTGCACGCTCTCAATTCGTTTACCTACATCTGCGTTCGTACGACCAATTATATCTAAATAGAGTTTTCATTTATTATCATTATATTAACCCTTATAAGGCCGCAAAAATAACTGTACGTACATGGCGACAGGTGTTATCCGGGTTCCAAGTATATCATAATCACGTCAACTAAGATACGCTTTATAGACCAGGGCTGAAAGCCTTTGAAAATGGTAAAAAGTAGAAAAAAAGAATAGTAAGATAAAACTTATTGGAAAAGGAAGAGAATACAACAAAAATGAAAGGAAAAATAATTTACGGGCGATCTGAGGTCGGGAAGTGAAAGGGGGTGGATTTTTAAGGGTAGAAAACGGTTTATCTCAATTTTCGGCAAAACTATAAATGCTATGGGAAAAAGTTAAATAGAAAAGTTGTAAGTAATAAACAGATCTACAACTTTTGTGTTTGCACTTTTTTCATATAACCTCAAAAT